>NDXB01014515.1:74012-86535 GCA_002631895.1 Agapornis roseicollis
TTTAAACTTTTTGAATTTTTTTTTTTTTTTTTTCTTTTTTTTTTTTTTTTAATTCCAAGACCTTGGGAAGTTTACCTTTTCCACAGAGATAAAGAACTAATAAAGCTGGAAGGAAACAATACATTTTTAGAGCTGACTGAGACTCAGAACATCGGGTTAGGACTGTTCAGAATGCACTAACTGCTACATCATTTTGACAGTACAGTGGTGTCTCAGCAGGTTGTAATGCAACTCCTTGGTATGTTTAAGTGTGCTGGGCCCCTAGGATCATTCTCTGGGAAGAGATGTCAGGATTGTTATTACAAAGTTGTTTACATTTAGTTAAAATGGTCAACTTATGTTAGTTCCCATAAGGTTAACAAACTCAAAAAATTTCTAAGAGGGATTATATGTATAACATACATGTTCCAGTAACTTTCTTCTGTTTCTTCAAGATTTCTATAAAATATTTAAGCTCATCAAATATTCAATGCACACTTAATGATCTAAACATTTATTTTAGAATGAGTTTTTTGAGTTTGAGAAGTCTATCTTTAAATAGTTAAATTCAAAAGTAAACTAAGCATAGGTACAATTTAACTAGAGGAGCTTGTAAAACTATGATGACTTTTCATGCAGTCTGACGACACTAGAAAGGCTCTGCAGTCTTTAGAGGTGTAATCTCTTCAATAGCTTCAGGTTTTTGAATCCTGCACTTCTACTGCTGAGGTGAACATTTCTAGGCAATTAATCAGCCACTATTCCAGTATCAGCAGCAGCAGTATTCCTACAGTCATGGGCCATCTTGTCCACTGTAGTCACAGTGGGAACCCGTGACTCAGTGCCTACTGTTGTCTGTAAGGATGTTCCTCTGAAACGCTACCTGGACTGACAGAGTGAACATGTCATCCAGTTGCATCTCTCCTCCTTACTCAAGGGGGATGCCCTGGCTCTCAAGCTAAGAGCTGCTGTGAGAAGGACACACAGGCAAACAAGCTGGAGTGGAGCTGGGAATAGCTATATGCCAAGTGGATCAGATCCCCAGGGCATGTCAGTGAGTATGTTGACTTCTTGGCTCTGAGACAACCTGTGCTACTTTCCACCAAGCAATCCTTGCTGATGATATTGGCAAGGCAAGGCCCACAGCCAGCTCATGCATTATGCTGCTGAAGTTACAGAATCAAATTTTATAGGAGAAGGCAGCTGGAAGAGGCCTCAAGAGAAATCTAGCTCACCTCTCTGTCCAAATACAAGATCAGCAATGCTTGTGTCATTTTGACAGATGCTCACCCAACTTGTCTGTGAAGCCCTCCAACATCAAAGGCTCCCTAATCTCCTCAGCAAGTCATGACTATTCTTACCATTATAAAGTTTTTTTCTAATGACTAAACTCTCTTTGCTATTTGAACTATTACTTTTTGTCTTACACAAAGAAAACAGTCTATTTTCTCCTCTATGTGTTTAGAGATTACTTTCTCTTCTTCGGTCTTCCGCAGATAAACCATTCAACCATTCTTCTTTTCAATATCAAGGTTTCTGTATCTATGATCATTCTGCCTGGTCTTCTCTGGTCCTTCCTTCTTATTAATATACAATTACAGTTTTCCAGTCAAAGTGGCATCCAGTTCACAGTAGTTTCACCAGAAATGCACTTCCATAGTTTGTTATTGAAAAAGTACTGTGAAACAGTATCAAAACCCCAAGTCAACAGATGCAATAAATATCATTTCCCTCCTACTCAAAAGGTGTATTGTTCTGTCACAGGAGGAAGGACCCTTTATTAGGGACTGTAGTGATAGGACAAGGGGTAACAGGTTAAAACTTAAACAAGGGAGATTTAGATTGGATATAAGGAAGAAATTCTTTACTGTTAGGGTGGTGAGGCAATGCAATGGGTTGCCCAGGGAGGTTGTGAGTGCTCTATCCCTGGCAATGTTCAAAGCCAGGTTGGACAGAGCCTTCGGTGACATGGTTTAGTGTGAGGTGTCCCTGCCCAGGGCAGGAGGGTTGGAACTAGATGATCTTAAGGTCCTTTCCAACCCTAACTATTCTGTGATTCTATGATATGATTTGCTGTTGATGAGTCTGTGGTCCTTGTTTGCTTCTACATGCATATGCACTGTCTCTTTAAATTTTTGCTCTAGTATATCTGAAGAAATTATATTAAGCTGCAGTGTGACTATTATCTTTTTCTTCTTTAAATATATGCACTAGATTTCCCTTTTCCAGCAGTCTAGTGCTTTTCCCACCATCTGTAAATTCTCAGAAGTATTTATAAGCAGCCCTTATTTAAGTGTTCTCCAGATTTTTTACTTATTGGAAGATAAGGTCTTGCCCTGGTGTCACTGGGACACTGACCAGGTTGGCACTTTCAGCAAAGAAATGGCTTACTGCCAGAGAGCAGTAAGTACTGTAATCTTTGCAACTTCATCTGCTAATAACTTGCCTCTGTTGTGTAACAGGACAGCCATTCTTGGCCATCTTCTTACTGCCCCGGTCATCTGAGGTCCATCAGGTCACCGTTACTGTTCACCAGGAGAAGTCTTTAATTTTTTTTAGTTTTCATATGTTACGGTTTTATTCCTTTCCCATGTTTGAAAATTATTCTCTGTATCTGCACTACACTTGCTTTCTGGGCCTGCTACCTCAATCTAGAAAATACGCAAAATTCCAGTATGCCTCCTTACAAATCAAAAACCTTAACTAAAAGCAGCCAGTTGAACTTGACCTATTTTTCTTCTTAATTGTTATACCTGCACTGAAAAATATAGAATTAGATTTTATCGTTACTTCAGTTGTCAGGATTCATACGTTAAAACCAGAATCTTCCTAAAGAGAAGCTGTATTTCTGCCCCTGCCCAGAAAGAGCAATATATCAGATAAACTGAGCATTCAATCAGACATACGTATCAGCTGTGTATGATCTCTTCACATGTGTTTCAGTGCTGGGAGGTTTTGGGGTCTGACAAAACAAGAAATAGCATGTTTCAGTAGCTTTGCATGTGGGACTCTACATGGTCTTGCCCTACCACAGAGGACAGCCAGTAGCATAAAATTCACAGCCCTGCAGGCCCTGCCCATTTCTGCAGCAATCCTGGTAGGGCCACACTGCAGAGACATGGACCCTACTGCTGTGTGATCCACACAGCAATTCCAGGTAAGAGACTGTGGGATATGGAGACCTCTCAGCTGGAATTCCCTTTTCCCTGCATTTTGTAGTATCAGAAAAGCTCTGAGACAATCCTCAAAAATATCCCCTGCATAAGTCTCCTCAATCCATGAAATTTCATCTTTACATTCCCCTATTTCAATGCATTAAGTAGATGCTTTTTCCCTCCTCAGTTTTATTTTCAGGCCACAAAGAATAAACCTATCACGTTTCTGACCCACTAGAAAAGCTGCTTTAGCGTTGCAGGAAATGTAATCTGTATGGCCGACATGAAAGTGTTATAAGATGTGAGCTGCACAGATTTTGGAAGGTTGTGTCTGAGCCACAACATCCATTCTTCATTGCTAGGCTTTGCAAGCTAATATCCTCTTAGCCTAATTTAAAATCATTAATTAAAACTGAGTTGAAACTGATGTGTAATGCAATAAGGACAAGAGATCCCACACCAAAAAGAAGAGGAAGATTTAATCCATGACCATGTATTCAAATTTGCTTTGCTTTTCTTGAATCAGAATTTAGGGAACAACAGGACCATAATTTAGTAGAGTCCTCAGATTCATGCATCTTACACATTTTGATTGAAAATTAGTAATTACTATGAAGAAACTAGGAACCAGGCAGGCAGCTAGCAGGTTTTTTTTTTGAGCAAATTATAAACACAATCTCTGTATTCCTTGGTCCTCCAATGCACTGGGTATATCACATCAACGCAGTAAGGAAAATCTGTTGAAATCAGTTGGAAATCCTGACTAGCACAATATGAGCTGTTGCTGCAGTGTAAGAAGTTCTTCATCTCAGCAAGTGATACGCTACAACAGGTTTTGTGAAGTGAATTCATTTTCTCTCCCGTGCATGCTTGGGTGGAGGCGGGGAGGAGGATGGGGAGCAGGGAATAGAAAAAATGGTAGAATGGCAGGGTAAAGAAGTTAACATTTTTTTTTTTATTATTATTATTATTATTATTATTATTAAATCTTTGCTAGTTTTCAATGAGTGTAAAAAATAGTTAAATTCCCTAATTAAATTATAATTCCAATCTTAAACAATAAAAAGAAATCCTGTAATAATCTATGTGCAGTGCCTGACAGCTGGGCCGTCTGATCCTTGCAGTCTGCTTACAAATTGGTATTAGTGGCACTAATAAAGCTGATTAATGTTGTGACTAGAGACCCACTAACCTGACACTGCCAGCTGGGCGCACAAAGGCTGTCAATCTACATGGCAGCTGTTAAACTACAAGCGCCGTAGCCTTTAATTTACATTTCAGCAACCTCCACACTGTAATGCATTTTAATGGGCATGAATAAAAACCGCTGGTGACGTGCAGGAATTTCACAGGATATTGGTGTGTACACATTATATTAGTAAAATACCACTTATCAAAAGACCAGAGATGAAGCCAATTCTTTCCTGTAAACCTGTAGCAACTCTGTCATAACCAATGCAGTTATTGCAGATTGTTACTGCATTTGTACAGGGCACATTTTCAGCCAGTCCACCCATCCTCTAGAGTTATGATAGCTTATTAATTTCAAGTGATGCAAACAGCTACAAAGATACTATCTGCATCTTAATAGCATTTTCCCACAACTGCTTTGCTTACAAGTGCTTTGGAGGGTCTTAGAACAGGTCCTGTCTGTTATTCAGAGACCTTTAGCAAGCCATCCTTCAGACACTTTTTGGAGTGGTTGGACCAGGAGCCCAGGAAACTCATTCACTTAACCACAATATTTTCTGATGATGAGATTGCTGCATTCCCTGTG
Organism: Agapornis roseicollis; assembly: GCA_002631895.1. Lineage (NCBI taxonomy): Eukaryota > Metazoa > Chordata > Aves > Psittaciformes > Psittacidae > Agapornis > Agapornis roseicollis. The sequence continues at coordinate 78,924 of NDXB01014515.1, forward strand.
TTCTAACTGTACTATGTGTAAACTATATGTTAACAGAGGTTGATAAGCTTTTAAGACTATCAATCCAGGACCTTCCCTAAATATTTAGTCCAACTGATCCACTTACAACTTAAATACAAAGAATTGACACTAATGAAAAATCAGAGTCATTATATTAAAACAACAAAGTAAAGACACGCAAAACGAATGTTCCAAGGGTAGTCCATGCAAAAGTCTACTTTCATTGACCGTAATAAAAACATAGTTTATTATGGTATATACTTTGCTGTTTTGTAAACTATAGAATGTATGCCGAAATTCTGGTCAGCATTTCCCTAGGGCACATTTCTTAGTAGGTTTTTTATTATTATTTTAAATTCTTTAATCATTGACTGTTTTATTCCCAAAATTCCTGAGAGCATTACTGGAAAGACCTTCCATATTTTCACTGGGATATCCTGGTAACTTTCAAAATCTAGGAATTTTTTATCATTATTATTTGAGAGAGGAGGGGATATAGATAGGAAGGAAGTGGCAGAAAAAAAAAAATGATGATGTGAAAAGGAAAAGAATAGAGGAGAGCCAGAGTGTTTATGCTGCCTATTCTAAAAACACATTTTAAATACAAGCACATTACAAGTACTCAAATAAATATCAAATCCTTCAGTAGGGTAGACCTATAACCTAAATACGTCTATCTAAGGAATTTATTCTCTTTTTACTGAGTCACTGCTACCAAGAATAAATTTTTCTTTCATCTCAGGTCCCATTGAGCAGGAGACAATGTACCTGAAATAAATCAGAATTAAGTAACTTGTGAAAAATCCTCATGCTACAGTTCAGTAGGTGAGCTTCGATTTAAAGCCAGGTCTATTAGCTCTTGTTCCTGTTCCTTCGTAACTTGAAAAATCTTCCATTCTCAAACAGTGAAGCACAAAATTATTTTTTTATACAGCCTTTTGAGGACAGAAACAAAAGAGTAGAGAAGTAAGGACATGGTGGGAGTTGGGTTAACATTTGTCTGCATAGCCCATGTCATGCATCTTGGTTTGCTATGACCAGCTTTTACTTCCAACTCATACAGTATCAAGTTTAAAGGCAAGTAAAGAGGCAATGAAAGGCACAGTGTTTGTACACTGCTCTGAGTACAAAAATGAAGGTATCTTCTTGTCATATCACCAGTTAGCTCTTGTGTCTCCTCTCTTTGCTTTTGCCATTTCATAAAACACTGTGACTTCCTAACTTTGAAATTCTGCTATTCTTGCTGATTTTAATGTGATTTCTTACCTAGTATAACATTAATGAAAATAAGGGAGAAAAACGCTACCAGAAACTGTATGGTTAGCAGAGTAAGCTACATTAGTTCATAAGGTGCAAGGGGTTGTAATTTATTTGGGCTCCTGTTAAGTGGGGAATCTACTGCACCTCATTCCCAGGCACATACAGTCATTCAGATAATACTTATTCCTAATACAACTTTCACTCACATTTTAACTAAACCTTAAACCCTGGCAGTGTTCTAGGCCAGGTTGGACAGAGCCCTGGATGACATGGTTTACTGTGAGGTGTCCCTCCCCATGGCAGGGGGGTTGGAACTTGATGATCTTAAGGTCCTTCCCAACCCTAGCTATTCTAAAGTGCTCAAATACTGAGCTGCTCACGGGTGCCTCCCTACAGGGTGAACAGACCTCCCCTCACAAGTAAAAGTCTTTTCCTCATGAGACTCTCATTTAAACCATGGCAGAACTCTGTGCTCTGGACCGATGTGATGTGTGATGCTTTTTACAATACAGGCTCATTGTTGCTGCTCAGTATCGTGAGATCCTTTCAACCCCTGGAATGATCAAGCCTTTCCATCAGCCCAGCTCTGATTCCCAGGACAGTATCATATGGAAAAGCAGAGCTAGTATATAAATCCAAACTCCCTTTCCCCAGAACTTTTGCAAACTAAACCAGGAGGAGTAAGATGACAAATAACATACATTATAACTATTGCAGTGTCATTAAGTCCCACAATTTTTCTACATCAGCTAGGGAGGGGAAAGGGAGAACATACATAATAAAATCTGTTAACACTGCTAAAATGGGAGGCCAAAAGGAAAAGAAAATCCAAGACTAGCATCTCAAACAGGATTTAATAGAAATGGAGAGAACCATGAAATCACCCACTTATTTTCTAACTTCCATCGGATAACAGGATTCAAAGGATTGTAAAAATGCCAAGATAGATTAGATACAATAGATAGAACCAATTGTTCAGACCTTGCTACAGATATGCTAGTCAAATGCATATGTAGTCCTATATGGACTACATGCAGAGAGATGTAAATGCTGAACATGAATAGATTGGTGCTGATGACACCCCTATGTCATCTTTACATGACATTTCCTTTCCTTTTTCCCTATTTCACAACACCACATTAGTTAGAATTAGTAAGAAGCAATCTCTCTCTGGATTTTTTTAGTATAGTGAGAATGAAAGCAAAGTTGTGCATTTTAGTAGAGAACTAAATGTAGTTTCTTTAGATCGTCTCTAACAATTATTGGAAGCATCGACTACTAAAATTAACAACTTCCAGCTTGGTCTAGAAAACTTCTTTAACAAGTGCTTTCGACAGGTGAAAACAAACTTTTAACTGGGCGCTGACTTTTGCATTAGAAGTTAAAGCAGTGAGCTTCACCTTATGAAATCAAACTGTCTTCTGCTGTTAAGGGAAGCAACTTGTCTTCACATACCCACTCAAAGGTTTCACTGAGAGAAGAGCTTACATACAATATTTCTCCTTTCCCAGTTTAATTTTCATGAGTTCCTACTGATAGGGGTCAAGTGAAATAACATTTCATAAGCAGAAGTTTATGACTAGGTTTTCTTGCCAGAACAGAATGGCATCTGTTCCTATGCATGTTTAATTTAAATATTTTTCATGAATGTGGGATGATGGTATAAATATTTGAAATCATCAATATAGTAGACTGCACTATAGCATGGAAAGGCTGCTGCACAGCTGCTGTTAAATTATAGATTTCTTATGCAATGAATACATTTAACTTGTCTCTGAAAAATTAAAAAATTATGTCTCCTGTCTAAAATATTTTGTCAGATCTTTAAGAGATGTTCTTCCTGTGACCTACAACTTCCAGACAACTGAAAGAATAAGTCTGTGACCCCATCATGAGTGACACTTACGTAGGGTGGACTGATGGAGCCAGGACAAAAGCACACTACACATGGGGGACAAGTGAGTTTCTTTTTTGTCATCTTTAGTCACCCCTTCTTCCACTGATAAACCTGTTCTCACTAAAAATAGCTCCCAGTTCTCATATTTTGGTCTGATTCTCCAGTTTCTATTTTGGAGAACACTTATCTTCCCAACATTGACTTGGAAAAAGACCCTAAAACAACACAACGACAAAACCTATATTTGCCTTCTACCCTCTCTTAGAAACATGATGGTGTGCCAGTTTACATCATCTGTAAAAAGTTTGACAACCAAGTCTCAGAGGCAGATGATACTCTCCCACATGTACAAGTCACTTAAAACAGCCTGGAGAAGTTTTTGTTGAAAGTGATCAAATCCAGGATGTGAGGGAAAGGAGGCATGGGAGTGTTTCATGGCATTGCTCATGCAGCTATCCAGAACCTAGGATGATTTATAGTAAATATGACATTGGCAAGATTCATAACTCAACACAGACAAAAGTAAATATTTTGCTATGGTCCAACTGATCAGATACCTCTTCACACACGCACGCACACAAATCATCTTATTTTTAAAGCATTTCTTGCAGAGCCACTCTTCATTGCAGGGTGTGTTTGCATGCTGCTAGTGTGAACTGAAAATTAACTTCTTGACATAATGGTATCTTTGGAGTCTTTGCCTTAGAAAATCTGGTTTTAGGCTTTTTAACTGTTAAAACTAATTACAAGTTACATAATTTTACTGTGTTATTCATTTGGGTGATCATTTGTTAACATAAACCACATAAGTGCCATAGCAATGGGGAAGGCAATACATGCAATGAAATATTAGATGCATGGTGGCATAAAGCTTTATTGGCATGAGCTATGAGTGGATGCATTACTCATGAGTGGTGAAGCAACAGTAAAGAAGGTGGCCCCAAGTGAGTATTAGTCACCTAAATACAACCATATGCCACCAGATTTTTTGTTACATTTTCACAGAAATGGTATTTCTAAAAATTGCAGAGATTTTCTAAATGCACTCCAACTTCAAAACCTCACAAATGAGGACTAAAGAACCAACATGTGTGCAACCGAGCCCAGCTCTTCCAAACATGAAATCTATAGTTCATATAGTTCAACCTGAAATCTATAGAGTTCATCTATAAATCAAGATGTTCATCACAAGTGTGTCTATTTTACCAAGCATGTCTGGGGGGTGGAAACAGCATGTATAGAATGCTATAAAGTCATCGTGCTTGTTTCTCTTCGCAAACCTTAGGTCACAAACCACTTCACAGAGGGAAGACTTGTATGGCAGTAAGCATTTGAAAACAGTATGAAAACTGCTGGAACTGGCATCATGCTTGCAAACTAAATGCTGCTACTTTAACGAAGTTACAGAACTCAGGGAGCAGCTATGAATACTATCCATTTCAAAGTATGAGCTTGTAAGGGGCTGGTATGGCCTATATATAGCATAATATAGGAGCTGTCAGTTAGTACCACTTTCTCAGAGCAGCTTCTGAACCACCACAGCAATATAGAGCCCTATACTCCCTCAGCTGTGTTATTTTAACAGCAATTATATTTGCTGGGTATATCAGGTCACATTTTGGTTGCTTGCACACAATCTGCAGAGTAAGAAATACGGCTACAAAGACTGCACTCCGGGGTTGAGGAGCAGACTGGTAGCAATGCAGAGGCATTAAGGACTGCACTGGGCAGTTTACTGTTTTTTTGGTTGCCTTCCGACATACCTTGTGCTGCCACAGCTTAATCCTTATGTAGAGCTGTATGGGAATTTGTGCATACAGTGACAGTTTTTACAGTTTTTTATGGGAAGAAGGCATTCTCATACGGGTCCATAACATGCAGCCATGTGTCTCCAAGCTGTCTCTTGACCAGAGGGTAGGAAGCTTGAAGTCAGTACAAGGAAGCTTTACACAACTGGGGAAAGTAGGTGGCTAACAAAAGAGCATAGCCTAGGAGAGCCTAAGAAGCAATATAAGCCAGAAGTTGAGCAAGATTCAGTTTATTTACACTTTACATGTTGTGCAGTTCTTAGAAATTGAAAAGCTATTAATTGCATCCATGTTTTGTTAATAAATGCACACAGAGTAAAAAATGCTTATAGACTGAAATAAGACAACAGATCACTTTCCAATAGGGTTATTTTTCCAACCAAACTACAGGGGGTTGCAAGCCAGCTCTTCCTTTCCCTCTACTTCATTGCTTTTTCTATACATACTTTAACAACCCTAAACTAAACCATTCTTAAATGGGGGGGTGGGGGGGTGGGTTGGGGAGGGGAGAGGAGGAAAAAAATGAAAGAAAGAAAGGATAGAGTCCTCAGAAAACTGGCAAAGAGCTATTTTGTAAAGGAGAGAACCAACGAAAACACTGGCATAAGGCACAGTTGGAGGGTGTCAAATCCGATGTGGCAGCCCTTTCTTGTGCTGCTATGTGGAATTTGCTTCAAAAGATCAGCAAAATGAAACTCTTCATACCTGAACTAATACAGATCCATGTAAATTTGGGCTCTGATCTTCTGGAGCCAGTCACATTGCCAGAAGCTCAAAAGGAATTGTCTTTGTTTGTTTTTGAAGTCTATGTGAAACCAGATCTCACATACTAGTATCTTGATCTAAACAATACAATTGATTTTTTTCTGTTCTCCTACCCTTTCAGTAGAAGTTTCCTCCAGTTAGATTTCATTTTTGTATCTTTACAAAGGTAGACTAAAGGGGCAGTAAAAATAGTTTTTCTTCTGGCAAAATGTTTGCCTCTCTCCACAGAAGTTTCAGGAGTACTGAAAGATGGGGTATGGGGATAAGATAAATAAATAAATAAATAAACAAACATGGTTTGCATCAAAGGTTGCTTCATGTATTGCAGAACTAAAAATGAATGATTGTAAATATAGGTAGGATCTATATCACTGCTAACCAATACAGCAGAACAGTTTAAACATGCAGAACCACAGGTAACGTAACAAGCTGAGGGCTTGACTTATTTCACACCATTTACTGGAAATGAACCTATTCATCTTTTGTTGCACACAGAAATCTGTGTACTACTGACTTTTAGTTGGCTTGTCACATACAATCTAAGGCAGTAACCACTCTGGAAAGAGGATTTGAATTTTACTTTTTAACTTTTTTCTACCTGATTCTCCATGGAATTATACTTGGGGAAAGTTCCATTGTTCAAATTAGCCAAATGCATCAATTTTTCTTAGATTTAGTAAGATGTTTAACTGAATCTGGAATTAAGGTGCTTCATATATTTTGTGCAGGTTGCCCAAATGAAAATACAACAGGAACAGATTTCCAGCTTCATCATAGTACTGAAAGTCTCCAGTCAGCCAACAGATTTTGGAAGTTTAACAAAATGAAATCCAAATTCCAAAGTTCTGGACAGTCATTCACCAAGAGTTAAAACCATCTGCGTATTTTGCAATTTATTTTTTTTTAAATGACTAAACCAAACTTTTTTTTTTTTAAAGGATTTCCTCTGAAGCTCTTTCAGTTTCAGCAGAATTTATGAATCAGCTCCCATTCATAATAAAGCTGCATAAAACATTTTCTTTCTATTATTGTGCTAACAGCAACAAACACACAAAAGGGCAATACAACAGTCAAGGTTATTGGAGATCCTGGAGTGATTTTTACCTCCCTTCAGTAAAGCACGTGTTTTTTACAAATCTGACCAGCAGCAAAATCCACCTATAACTGCCTTGTAAAATAAACAGCTACGACGACAACTGAACTTTTGTTATGTTAAAACAAATAAAAGTTTAAAGGCACTAAAACCTTTGTAAGGATGGCAGTAAAAACATCTACTGCGAAGTTTGACTTGAGTAGATCTTTATATGCATGATACAGTTATCATCCTTACAAATCAGTGCTCGCCCCATACAACAAGACTCAGTAGGTGCTTGCCTCCATTACTAGTAAAGTTTCCAGTGCATTCAAGGATTCAGGATCTGAAGGTTTGTAGGCCCCTAAAATGCTGCAATCAGCAAACATCATCCTTGTGAAAATGAAAGAGGCTGAAAATTAACAAATAGGGTACCCAGCTGATGATATGACTTGTCCCCTTGGTAAACCAGCTTCCCACAGATGGGAAGCTGTAGATGGGTCATCAAACACAGTGCTCCTTGAAGTTGAGACTGCCTTTTCTCAAGCACTGCTGAGCTGTGCTCAGGCAGACATTCAGTCCACTTTTTGATATCAGGCCTCAAGCCAAAACCAAGCAAATTCAGTTGGAGGCTTTCCATGTTCTGAGTGATATTGGAAAAGACCCAGCTGAATATAACTAATGATATTTTAAATATACAGTGCTACAGGAAGCAAAGAGATTAAGTATTAGTTCTAGTTTAGGGAGTTTTTGTTTTGGTTTGATTTGTTGCAGTTTTGTTGGGTTGTTTTTTTTTTTTTTTTTTTTTTG
>NDXB01014515.1:86713-99029 GCA_002631895.1 Agapornis roseicollis
TGTTTTTTTTTTTTTTTGTTCTTTTTCTCTTGGTAAATCAATTTAAACCAGCAAGAAAAGTGGTCTATGACCAAGTCTTATGGATTTGCCCTTGATATGCAACAATCATCACCTCAAACTGCTCAGGTATCATACATGGGTTGCCCAAGGAAGTTTTGAGTGCTCCATCCCTGGCAGCATTCAAGGCCAGGTTGGACGAAGCCTTGGGTTTAGTGTGAGGTGTCCCTGCTTATGGCAGGGGGGTTGGAACTAGATGATCTTGGGGTTCTTTCCAACCCTAACTATTCTATGATTCTATGTGAATGAATTTTCTTTGTCTTTTCAAAACCGAGCACTCCCACTTTTATTTAACTTTATTTTTTTTCAGATACCAAACCTAAAATTCTTAAAAGCTACTTTTAAAAATGTTCAAACTTTCTAAGAGAAAGCTTTTAGGTGTTCAGAAAATCTATTTTAATAAGTATTCTGTAACAAGTGAGAATATGGCAGTAATACATAAGAAATAGTCTTTAAAATGTAACAGAGTTTAAGGTCTTTTTCAGCAGCTGAGTATTTTCCATTACAAAGCATCATTCAACACAACCACAGAAAATATGGTAGTACGGTTGCTTATAGGATATCCTCATGCCTCTGCTTAAGCACAGAATAAACTCTCATGTTTTTTTTTCTTTTTAATCTTTTTGATTTGCTGATCCCTATGGAGCAAACATAAGCCTATCGATTATAAACTTGGTTTTCTCTGGGATTTCAAGGACCTTATGAGCTAGCCCACAGATTGCTGTGAATCCCTGTGGTCTGCCACTGAATTTACACTTTTCTCATTCTAATTTGGCAAACTTGCATTTTGGAAATTATTTCTACATGTGTTGAGAGACTCAGGACTAAAACTTATAGATTTAAAAACAACAGTAAAGAATTAGATTGAAAGGAAAAGCAAAATATTGTTATATTTCTGTTTTCTTATTAAGATATATTTTGGCAATCCTTGGGGAAATTAAAGCCTTGGAAACATTCCATGTGGCAACATTTTTTCCAAGAGTGAAGAATTTCAGTGAATACACAGACATCCTTTAATGATTCACAGGCAATGGTCTTATGGACAGGAATGAGAAACAAGAGGAAAAACTCTATATTAAGATCACAGAAAATGGAAATGGAAATGGGAGTTACCAGAAAACTTACTCTGTGGAGCGATCATCTAGTCACTATGAACTATAAGGTTCTTAGGTTTAGCTACTACCTTAACAAGGCTTCTTATTTAGTGTCTTTTTGTCTCTGGTCATGGGATAGACTCAAGGTAACAAGAAGCAACCATTTCTATCCCACATATAGAGATAGGGATGTAGTCAACTGCTCCTGGATGCACAGGTTGTAATAGTAAATTAATGCTTAGATACATGATACACCTCTCTATTTCCCTCCCCTCTGTAACGTCATAGGAAAGAACTAGAAGGTATGGTCACTGTAAGCTGTATACTTTAGAGCTGAGTCCATATCTGATGTGATTTCAAAGGCAGGTCATTGTATATGACCTTGTAGGCTATTAGAAGAACCATAAGCAGGTTTGTACTCTTGTCATAAATTCTTCTTGTGTCACAAGTGCCCATTATGCTTACTCTATAAATGCTGGTCCCGGAGAGACTGACTTTGTTAAAACTAAGTAACCACAAACATAAAATTCATAAATCCCTCTGCAGCAAAGCAACCATTACAATGTACTGTTCCTAGAGAGCTGCCCATTTTTCATTCAGCATAAAACCTTGAGAAAAGGCCAGGGAACAAAAACAGCGTTATTAAGAACATTTGGAAAATACTTGTATTTAGAAAAGAAAAGGCTTATAATTCTAGATGAAGAGAAGAAGAGATGGAGGTCATAACTGCTCCAAATTTATGACCACATTGATTTCTGCTACCCTGAGATAACTACAAATATGAGCTCAAGAAATCCATGTCTAATGCCTCTAAGAATGTTTGCACAGAAGCTAGCAGCATCCCATCGATAGGAAACTTCATTTTTAAACACATGTAAAAGAACAATTTGAGTCTAGCACCTTGAGAATGGGGGAGGTAGGAGAGAAAATCCAAGCAGAAATATGTGCATTTCCTATTGAAATGTTTTGGCTTGGGATTTTTCCAATAAAACTTACAGGCTTTCCAGAAAAGCAGCAGCTCTCTGGTTTGTTTTCTTGTTTTTCTTCCAGTTTAAAAAAAAAAATATACAAAAAAAAAACCTGAAGAGATCTTTCTTTTCTCCATCTACACTAGTCAGAATGATGCTTGTTGTTTATTGGTCAATGCTGCTCTGTAAGAAGCTGAAGACAATTAATGCGCTCAGCTCAGTTACCCACATCACATTTCTTAAATGGACAGGGAAACAGAACTTGTGAAATACCATAGTGGAGACAAATGCTATAGTTACTAGAAAAGGAAAAAAAAGGCTAGTGTATCACACCTTAGGCAATCTAACATTTCACACATGACTCTTGAGTAACAGTCAAGAATTTAGCTTCAGCACAGGAGCTTGCTCAAGACCCTTTTTCCCTGACAAGGCTGGTTTCGCTCCACCAGAATTTCTTCATAAATGGAACCAGGCCAGAGCAAAAGTCTAGAATAACAACAACAACAACAACAATAATAATATTTCACAAATAGAATCTGTTTACCTGTTTTACAGAAAAACACATGTCAGTGAGCAACCAAGTTTACTCGAAGTAGAAGCATAACTGTAAAGAAACAGCTAAGACCTACTGCTCCATTGATGATTTCTTGTTACTCTGCATCTAGTGACAGGACAAGGGGTAACGGGTTCAAACTTAAACAGGAGAAGTTTAGATTGGATCTAAGGAAGAAATTCTTTCCTGTTAGGGTGGTGAGATGCTGGAATGGGTTGACCAGGGAGGTTGTGAGTGCTCCATCCCTGGCAGTGTTCAAGGCCAGGTTGGATGAAGCTTTGGGTGACATGGTTTAGTGTGAGGTGTCCCTGCTTATGGCAGGGGGGTTGGAACTAGATGATTTTAAGATCCTTTCCAACCCTAACTATTCTATGATTCTATGATTCTAAGTGCAATTAGATAGCACTTTCCACTATAGTGAAAATGTCTGATCTCCAAAACCTTACCAGCATAAACCTTTTTCCCCTTGGACTACAGTTTAAGAAANTGAAGCTTTGCATGGTTTAGTGTGAGGTGTCCCTGCTTATGGCAGGGGGGTTGGAACTAGATGATTTTAAGATCCTTTCCAACCCTAACTATTCTATGATTCTATGATTCTAAGTGCAATTAGATAGCACTTTCCACTATAGTGAAAATGTCTGATCTCCAAAACCTTACCAGCATAAACCTTTTTCCCCTTGGACTACAGTTTAAGAAATAATTTTATGTGCACTGCATCAGTGCCCTAATATTCCAGCAGTTACTGCCTGGGCAACTGGGAAGTGCACAGAGCAGCCCCAAGACCCCAGCCCTCTTCTGCTTCACAGCTGGGGATTAAGTGAGCAGGCGTCCTGCTGGTCAGCTAGGCTCAGAGCAATTATTTCAGCCAAATATCCTATCAGTAAAGATACATGATCGCCACAGACCTTTAAACATGTTGGCCCAAATCACAGTGTTGGGACACAACCAGGAGCAGATCTGAAGTGCAACATTGGAAGTAGCAGATGTGGGTTCAATTTAACATCTCTACCCCAAACTTCCAAAGAACTGAGTAAATCACTTAATCTTTATACCTCAGAGAACTAGGTAAAGATAATATTTCCTTTTTCTCACTTCTGATTTATTTAGATAATGCAATCTTTTTGTGCTGTCATGGAAATTAGCTGTGCAGCATCTTCTTCAGAGCTGCTGGGCTTGTGTAGCACCACACAACCAGGACAAAGTTACACATTTTTGCATAAAGAAGCTTTGTCAAAGTGAGAACATTCCCTGAGGATGGCTTTAACAGGACTTTGGACAGAGAGAGGGAATGGCCCAGTGCTCTCTGGTCACTGCATGACAGGCAACCCATGTTGAAATCCTTGCCCTGATCTGTCCAGGTGGGCATCTGAAGGCCTGTACAACATCCTAACCCTTGTTCTGCAATTTGGCTAAGAAGCTGCTCTAATCACTGTCACAGATCATCAGTTTCTTAATTTAATACAGTTTCATTTCCCTGTTTTGAAAGGCAACAACCCTGAGATCTGAATTTTGCACAGGACTGTTCTAGGAACTCTATGAATAATTTAAGTAACTATTAGCCTTTCTCATGCAATTCAGTGGATAGAAGTCCAAACATGATGACTCTGGGCACAAATTCTCAACATTACTTGCAAATTCTGAAAACTAAAGGGAAGCAATGCATGCAGCAATATTTATATAGTCTATGCATTGAACTTTTTACTAATAAAAAGGTGCTTTGTAATATGACATACATTGCATCTATGTTTGATCTTTCAAGAAACACTGAAAAGTTCACTCAGGACCACTTCTAACAGGCAACACTTTGTCTCAAGCAATCACTTCATCCTCAGCACATTCCCATCTGGATTTCAGTGTAATTTGGTTCAGTCCCTAAGACCACCAGAAAGGTTTTCACAGGTCTAATTGTCAGACACTTAATTCCCATTTAATTTTAATAAGAGTTAGGTGCTTGCTGTTTTTGCCTTTGAAAACTTCCCATCATCTCATGTCCAATAAGGGAAAAAAAATTGCTAATCCTTTACAAAAATACTGAAGCAATGCTGACTGCACTCATTTCTCACACAAACACATACACAGGCTAGAAAACAGAGATTACATCAGATACATGATGGTTCACAAGGAACAGCAGTAGGGATGGTGTAGCATTGAACAATTGCAAAAGCAAATGCTCCTGAAAGGGTAGGAAGTACTGGTTTCTGCAACCAGCTTCTGACACAAATGTCGGAAGCTCAGACATGACAGATGTATGGAGCAATTCGTCTCTCATTTTTTCCCATGTATCATTTCCACTGAAGCACTTGTATTTCCCAAGTGCCTTGCTTATCTTAAGTAAATCACTCAATCGGGTATTTCTTTTTGAGTTAATTACATGAAAGAGCAAAACAACTTTGATCCAGTTCCTACAGTAAACACAGGTCTGTATTTGAGACATACCTGCCAACAAGCATGGTTCTGTACATGTGACATAGTATTTACAGAAAACTTTCAAAAAGAGCAAGGCACCAACCCTCCCACCTACACTGCACGGGACACTCACTGTGAAGGCATCCCACAGGAGGGCTTGCTCACAGGAAAATATATTTACGGCCATTATGCAAATGGTATGTGAAACATGCTTCCCCTACTCTGATTTTTATGCAAGTTAAATCCAACTCCATAAAACCAAATGAAAACATGTTTGCTTTCCCTACCCTGTAAAACCATTCTGGTTTGGAAGCCCTTAACTCTGATGCCAGCAAAAAGCTATAGCTCTGTCTTCTTAAATGCCAAACTACAGGCAGAGAATCTGTATGACTGATGTTTAAATGATAAGCAAGGTATATTTTTAAAAGGGAAGTGCAGCTGTCCCTCTCTGCCGCAAGGTATTTTTCAATTTATGTGGCAAATCCAATATAAAGGTTTATTGTACGGAAGGCAAGAGATCTTAATCAGGAATTAGCCTCTTCTAATGAGGAGAAATAAGCACCAAGGCTGCAAGAATTATTTCTAAGAGATAAGAATGTAATTGCCTAATGTGACTAATAATCTGATAAGAGCCTGTTTTATCTGATTTAACCCACGGAACTGCTGCTAATGTACAGAATTTAAAGTAATCCCCAAGGAATTCCTCTTATCACAAATGGGATTGCAGAATGATAAAAAGATTCATTGTTGCAGTATTTGCTCTGGACACTTCTGTTCAAAGGAAGTAGAGTTTCAACAGCTTGAAGCAATTGCAACATTTGCTCAAAGATAGGATAATTTCTACAACACTTGAATTTTTGACGACAGAGTGCATATTCTTATTATGAACAGACAGTAAATTATACAGTCTTATTTCATTTATAGCCTGGTTATCATCTGAATGCTATTACCAGGAAACAAACACATGCCCTAGTCCCTGTGAAAATGTTCTCTAGTGTGAAAAGGTTTTCTAGTGTATTTTTGCATATTGACAGAAATTAATATAATTTGAAATCTACAGTGACACTAACACTATCATTATCCAAAATCATGCTCAGTTCTAATCCTACCGTATAATGACTTTAATCCTAATGGGCATAATCATATCTGATGTAAAACTAGATAGATGACATTCACAGAATTTAGTGATATTATTATACCAAAGAATAGCAGCTGTTGATTTGCCAATATTAACAAGTAGCAATCTTGTGATAACTCATTGCTCCAACAACTAATCAGAGGAGGACTGAAAATTTGGCATTTTGGTGCAGTAATTACATCTTTATGATGCTACAGTTGGTAATTTGCATGATTTTGACTGTTACGCTTACCATGGATTTTCTCTGCATTCAGTACAAAGATGCATGGCTGGCTTTATGGGCCAATGTTGTTATTGTCTGTTTATATGTAACTGTACATTCAGCATAGCAGAATATTAAGCAGCAAAAGAATCTAAATATACAGAATAGATAGGCAGGGCATAAACCAGAGTTAAACCTGGAAAAAAAAAATTTGAAGGCTCTGACCTCATGGCTGTGTGGCCACACAACTGTAAAAGAAATAGTCCCTTTTGGGGAAAACAAAACCAAACAACCTGCCTATCCCAAATCCATAGAGACTTCTCCTGTATGTGTTTTCATGATTGTAAAGCAAGTGAAAGATGTGAAAAGGAAGAAGAGGGTATTGTGAAGTCCATGGATGAGATGAAACCACTTTATTTTTTTTTTAATAAATTAAATATATCTGTATTACATACAGATATCACACAGGCATCTTTGAAGAGGAGTCTGGGCTGTTTCGTTTTTACTCCTCTTTAATTGTGAGTTTGAGGAATAGATTTTTGAAAGGCATTCTCATATCTGAGCACAAACACCTTCACTACTATTCTATGATTCTATGAAGGAAGGCAAGGCAAAGCTGACACATCTCACCCCTCTCAGAGCAAGTGCCTCTGGGGTGGGACTAAGGGTTGCATCATTGTCCCTCCATCACTTCCAGGCGAGCTTGTCCTACTGCACAGGATTAAAACAGCAATAAGGCAACTAGATTTATTCTCCAGATCCATGACAACTTCACCTTTAGTCCATTTTGCTGTGCTTACTCTGAACTTAGTATCCTTTTCTTCACTCAGCAGTGGATATGAGCTGCTGCAGAGCTCATCAGAGCAGTGTAAGAACAGGAGGCAATGCAAGAAGCAAGACAGCAAACGAACATTCTAGAACTCCAGAGAAAGCATGTTCACACACAGTGCAAAAGTATTAACATGGCTGAGTCTCTCCCTCATAAAGAATGTAAATATCAAACAGATGAAAGTGTAACTTTCCATGATTCAATACTGTTATTGTTTGTGTTCCTTGTGTCCTCAGAGACCTCAGCAAGCAGAATTTCCACTGCAGTAAGTATTGTAACACAAAGTAATAAACAAGCCAGTCCCTGAAAAGTTCTCATTTTAATTTAGATCTATATACACAAAGTGGGTGTAAAAACTAGAAAGACAATATTATGGAACAAGGATGGGAGAGATCAGAGCAATGTCTCTTTCAGGAATGGGTTTTGCTGCTTGGCCAAGAACCACAGAGCCCCAGTCTTGGTGAAACCTCAAATATTTCTGTAGTACAGAAGATAATTACATATGGGCACAATTAACTGATCTCCAGTCATTTAAATTTCTTCACAATTCTAAAATAAACAGCACATCAACAATTTCTGCTACTGTTCTACATACCACCACAGCAAGAGTAGATAGAACAAACCACATGAACCATCGGACTTGACAAGTCACCGCAACCTCACCCAGAATGGCAACATCACCACAGGGCACCTTCGCAACATCTGGCATTAGGCTGTCATAGCTATTAAGCTAATAAGCAAATAAACCTCTCCATCGCTCCACAGATGCACACTTCTGCACATAGAAGCTAGCTTGAAAAGCACAAGCATATGGGACATCAGAGGCTTTTTTTTTTTTTTTTTTTTTTTGGTTTTTGGTTTTTTGGGTTTTTTTTTTTTNGCTATTAAGCTAATAAGCAAATAAACCTCTCCATCGCTCCACAGATGCACACTTCTGCACATAGAAGCTAGCTTGAAAAGCACAAGCATATGGGACATCAGAGGCTTTTTTTTTTTTTTTTTTTTTTTAAACCAACCGCATTTCCAAGAATTTTTTTCATGGCAAAGATGAAGCAACATCTGGCCACCTCCTTGCTTTCCCACCTCATCATTACCTCAACTACTAAAAAAATCCAAAGCAAAACAGAAAAACCAATCAACCAAACAAACAAAAGAATCCGAAAAACCCCAATGCAACAAAAAAAACCCAAAACAGATCAAAACACATCAATGATCAGAATCAGCCACTAATAAAGATTTTAAACAAAATTTGCAGAACTCTTATGATTGTCTCATCATCATACCATCATGCTAACCTTCAAAGACTACATGGATAATACTAGCAGACACTACCTACTAAAAGGAACTTAAAAAAATTACTCTAAACCCCTGTCTTCATGTAAGAGCTCAGATATATACCACTAGATCCATTGCCTGGCATCCCTTGGAAAAACAAGCCCTCTAATTTCCTGCAAAAATTTCACATTGGTCTTCATGATGTATAATCAAGAAAAGTCTGGAGACCAATAGGCATCCATCCTATTGTTGCTGAGGGGAATAAAAATTCACAGAAACATCCTACAGTCTTACATACAGCTGAATTCAGTCATCTAATACCTCAACTATTCCATAGCCTACCATAAACAACAGGTTCTAGGTCACTACACCAATCGTGGGCTGCAGCTAACGTACACAGATGGCTAAAAGTTTTGGTTTTCTCTGTTCCCTCCAGACATTCAGAACAACCACTCCTTCATCAAAGTATATCTGGAATTACTTCCATTAAAATCTACTTTCTAGAGATTATCAGACCCATATTGCAGATCTGCAATCAGGTCAGCATAAGAAATGGTAGCTTAATAAATACCATTAGTGAAAACCTTTAGACCTACATCATGGGGTCAGAAATCATTCAGAACACATTTAAAAACCCCAAGATAGACAGCTAAACCCTGAGGCACCATCATATCTGCAACCAGAAGAACATCCAGGAGACACATATAGCCAACCTATTTATGATCTTTATTCACTAGGGTATACTTTCCTAGGGAAACAGTTCAAGTCCCTGAATAAACAGTGTTAATATTATGCTCAATCCTACAAATTATTAAACAGTCAGAACCCTGATCACTGCCTCTGGCATTTTCCTTGAATTGAGTTTCTTCTCCAGCTTTCAAATACTCTCTCACTCCCACCAAAGGCATCAGAAGCAAGCTATAGATCAACAAATCCTTGAAGACACCAGACTAACCAGTGCAACGATGTGAACACCACCAGTACATCTTCCCAATCTTACAATTAAATGCTCCTAAGCAAGAAAGACACAGGTTCCAGCATCCTATATACAGACATGCACATCAGAACAGGGTATACACCACCCCATATACCTGCTGACCATGGCAGCTACAGGGTTGAAGACAAACAGGCAACATACATTGAAAGAAACTTAGTGAAAATCAGACACATCCAGCTACCAGTGAGGAATTGCCTGCCATAAAGCAACTGCTCTATTCCAAATATCTCAACCCTGATTATCCAGGGAGGCTCAGATTTACATGGAAACTGGGCAAGACAAGTTTGTAGTTAGAGGCAATGCCCGTTGTTAAATCAACTGGTGTAGTTAAAGAGAACACAAGCTTTTGGGCATACGAGTCCTCTTCTATTTCTCGTCTGAAATAGAAGCAACAGACTTCAAAGCTAAAAACAAGTTGAGAACAGTTGCTTAGAGTGTAATTAAGATGAGTATTTATAAGACCATCTCTGAAATAAAAGGTAGTTAGCACCAATGAAACAGCGGGGACGTTCATAGAGAGGAGAGGGAAAGGAAGATAGCAGAAAGATGGCAATGTAGTTCTCCCTCAGCAGAAGGAAAGGGACAGGTAGTTTATAGCTTATGAAATATAGAATTGCATTTCATAGAATGTAGAATTACATTATAGCTTATGAAATGTAGAAAACAGAGGAAGTTATAGCAAAGTAAGTGTATCTGTTGAGCCCATGCTTCTTACAATCCAGTCAGGTCAGGAATTTTAGTTCCTAGCCTCATCGTCAAGGAGTGTGTTGTAGTTTTTCTGATGGTTAAGATCCACACTGAGTATTTTGATTGAAAGTATTTGCTTCTGACTCCTTCAGAGAGGCAGACTGTAGCTATCTATAAGTTAAGAAGTATGATGTCTGCATCCACCACTGCTGTAACACCACCCAAAGCACTGGAAGTATGTTCTAGCTAGAAAATTTGATGAATTTAATATAAGCATTCATTTAATGGTATATCACACTTTTACACAACTGCTGACCATCCTCTGTCACAGACCACTGAAGTTACGGCTTTTCCCTCAGCAACACCACTGCTCTGATCCACAGGTGCTAGGTATGCCTCTTTCTCAAGTTGTCTAATAGAAGAACATGAAATTAAATTAAAACAGCTTTCCCAAGGTGTTATTTTGCAGAAGTTTTCTGTTTCTCTTTTAGTCTATGTCTTTTTTTTTCCCCAGCTATTTCCCTTGCACTTGCAACCCAGAAAGCCAACCGTATCCTGGGCTGTATCAAAAGGAGTGTGACCAGCAGGTCGAAAGAGGTAATCCTGCCCCTCTACTCTGCTCTCGTGAGACCTCACCTGGAGTATTGTGTGCAGTTCTGGTGTCCTCAGCATAAAAAGGACATGGAGCTGTTGGAACAAGTCCAGAGGAGGGCCACGAGGATGATCAGGGAACTGGAGCATCTCCCATACAAAGACAGGCTGAGAGAATTGGGGCTGTTCAGTCGGGGGAAGAGAAGGCTGCCTGGAGACCTCATAGCAGCCTTCCAGTATCTGAAGGGGGCCTGTAGAGATGCTGGGGAGGGACTCTTCATTAGGGACTGTAGTGACAGGACAAGGGGTAACAGGTTCAAACTTAAACAGGAGAGGTTTAGATTGGATATAAGGAAGAAATTCTTTCCCGTTAGGGTGGTGAGATGCTGGAATGGGTTGCCCAGGGAGGTTGTGAATGCTCCATCCCTGGTAGTATTCAAGGCCAGGTTGGATGAAGCCTTGGGTTGCACGGTTTAGTGTGAGGTGTCCCTGCTTATGGCAGGGGGGTTGGAAGTAGATGATCTTAAGGTCCTTTCCAACCCTAACTATTCTATGATTCTATCACTCTGTGCTTCCTACAAACCTGGCTATACAAAGCTAACACACACACACACTCTCACTAAAGCAGTTTTGATAAAGGTACACCGTTCAGCCTTCATTTTCAGGTTGATTGATATAATATTTTACTAGCATATTTCTGAAGCCTAAAAATGGCTTTGGTAAAAAAAATAAAAAAATAACCATATCCCAAGAGAAAGTATTATCTAAGCTATACTTAATGTAAAAAGAGATTACATGCTATAGAATCCTTTGAATTCAAGTGTATCTATATTAGGAAGTTATTACATTATTAGATGGATGACTTTGAGCAGGTTGATGCAAGTTTCATGAAAAAAATGCTTTTAATTGGAAATATTTCTTACAAGCTCTGCTTCCAATGGTACACTGATAGTTATAGAGAATGAAGAGATTTTAAAGACATCAAAATGACCAACAACAGGTGATAGTAAAACTAGAACCCCTAAAATCCAAGACCAAATTTAGATCTGACATGAATTACTAAACCCCTCTGGAATCAATCTGAATTGCATTGATCTATGCCATGGTACTTCCTCCACTTATAAACCAGTACCTTCTGTTTATATTTGTAATTTTAGCTTTGTGATTATCTAACAAGAGTTTCCCAATAGCCCTAAAGATGTGCTGTAAAGCAAAATGAAAGCACATCATTATCTGATTGAATTAATGTATCAACATGGAAAAAATCTATCATAAAGCAACCAAATAATCAGAAACCTCCTTAATTAATTTCACAAGAAAACACAGCAGTTATCACGTAAATTAGATACAGCTGTAACTGAGTCTTGTAACTCTTCACAGTACAGGCACACTATACTTGCTAATAGCAACTTGCATTAAACACAAAATAAACCACTAGACTGTTAGAATTAATTTACGGGAGTATTGTGTGCAGTTCTGGTGTCCTCAACATAAAAAGGACATGGAGCTGTTGGAACAA
>NDXB01014516.1:0-29498 GCA_002631895.1 Agapornis roseicollis
AACACCAGCTACTAAAGAGAAGAAAAACTGACTGCAACTGCTGAACCCAGGACAGGAGGGAACAAAAAGAGGCCACCCAGGGAAAATAATTGTTTCCATTTCAGTTCTGGCTGCTACTGCATAAACAGATGTGATCATTCCTTACATCAGTTGCTAGTAGTTCCATATACAGCTCTGTCTGCTGTCATCACTGCCTTACTAAAGTTTGACAGATGCTGTTTGCACTGATAGGTGCTGGGTATGCACAAAGTGAACAGCAAAATGGCTCAGTCTGTCTTGGAGAAGGTCAGCCTCATAAAGTAAGGAAGCAAGGAAGAACTTCTAGCACTAGCAGAAGTGAGAGGTTTCTGGAAAGGAAGTAAGAAGCAATAGCTTGGTAGGAGCAGCTCGCCAGCTCTGTTCTGGGTGAAGGGAGAGGTACAAGTGCAGTCACTAGATGTGTGGCAAGGTAGAATAGAAATAGTCCAATCTGAAATCTATTTGGCAGAAGTTTCACTAATACCTCTAACCTGCAGGTCCACAGGTGGTCACAGAGGTGCTTAGAGTCCAGAGTGATGGTCAAGACACATCATGAGTGAGAACATGAGTCCCCTGTTTACTCAGAAGGAGGTAATGCACTTCTCAGTTCTCTTTTCTTTCTCAAACTGTCAGGTTGTACCCACAGAAGCAAATAGGAGATGCAGATAGTTGCCTTGGGTTACCCTAATAGACCAGAAGAAATGTCCAGAGCTTTTCTGGCAGGAATATGCTAAACATACCTACTTTCAAGAGGGATCAAATCAATAGAAATCAGATTGCTGTTGGTTGTGTGTGAAATCTTGAATTTCATGGTGCTTTACGTCACTGGTTTGTGTCTTGTTAACCTACCTTTGAGAAAGGAGTAAGTTTCAAAGAGTAAGAGATGTCTTTAAATGGAAAAATCTGCCTTATATTTGGTCAGCTATTAATCTGAACAGTTTCACTAGTTCAGACTTGTTGACTCATATATCAAAAGCAGGGCTGCAATATAAAGGTTTATGACTAAAGGCAAGGTAGGTTAATTACTAACCAATGAGCTGAATCCTAAGTACCCTGCAATGTGATTTATCTAATGGTGATTAGTTAATGCACAGGCTGGATTAAGATCAGGTAAAGGAGAAAAAATGCTGGTGGAACAATAAAGATGCTAATTTACTGTAGTCATATAGAAATACTCTCTTCAGTTTTTCTGATGTGCCAGATAAGTCACTAAGAACCAGTGCATTTTTTTTTTCTTTAGATAAACATATAATTATTTCTATTGCCATTTGATGCATATGGCATGTTTTCCAAGGTATTTCAGGTTGGCTCACAGCCCTGGTTATTGAGCCAAGGTGTGAAAATATTAAGCTTAAGAAGTCAGCCAATAAACATCATCTTCCTCAACCAGCTCTAATTATAGTAGATTTCTGACTGAAGTTTGTTGATTTATACACATGCCTTTAGATTTCAAAGTCTTTCTTACAGAATCATGTTGTGTTTGCCACATATTCTGCACAAATTCTGTCTTTATAAAATTAAGGGTATTCTTATTGGAAATAAATCATCATTTTCAGGCTAAGAAAGGATTTTACTGCTGATCAATGACTTTCAAAAAACTTCGTTCTTCTCTACAATCTTTCAACCAAAATGGCTTTCTTTTGCTCAAATGAGTCTATGAGAAATATAAAATGGCTATAAAACCTGAAGTTCAGTATCTAATTTTACAAGACTAATTGATTCATGTCTCAGGTTCTTTTTTTTTTCCCCTCCTTTTCTGTTTATGGTGAAATAAGCTATAGGTCTGCACAGAAGCAAAGCAGGGTCAAGGAGAGGGAAGGTGCTGAGATAGTCTTCTGTGTTGCTGCACTTCAGCTTACTTATATTAGCCTGAGATACCTTGACCCTTGAAGACCATCTTGTCTAGTAAGATAATTTCAAAATAACTCTCTCTTCAGCAGCACTTTATAATGGATATGGTTTCTTATTGTTCTCCTTTAAAACATTCTAGCTTATTTTTTGCCAAAACAAATGCTGACTATAACCTGGATTTCTTATCTTGACTGCACCTGTGGTGGACCAATGCATCGTGTGAGGCCAGGCTAGTGAAACTGCAGGAACAGCACAATTGTCCTGGGTTCTTCCCAGAGGGCATTAACCCAGCAGGAAAATCACTTGCTTCATTGGTTATTGGTGAGAATAAATTGGTGAGATATGGAGCACAGATTGTCCCTTTTAAGTAGCTAAAGCCACCCATTTCTAAAAAATATTTCCAGCAGGTCAGAGGCTGTCACTGAAGAGACTGATTGAATGACATAACTAATTTATACAAACAACAAATGATCATTTCAGTGTATGCCAAAAGGGAGGTATATTCTAGTGCAGCTTTGTAGCTGGACCTATTTGATGCTTACACTGTAGTTTTTTATTCTTCTGGAGGCAATATCCATTAATATTGATGGTACATACCTGGTGGTTTGGAAGCAATAATGGCAACCTCAGGTGGAAATTTACATTTTTAAATGCAGCTGAAATCTGGAGTAACCATCAATAAATCAATGTAAAAAGGCCCTGAATTGTTGTGAATATCTTTAATAATTTCTGACTATAGCCCAATCTATACTGAGAATATAAATAATGGCTTGTATGGTTTATGTGAAACCTCTCTTTTTTGAACTCAAGAAATATGATAAGAAAACAGAACTTAGGAGAGGTAAGGCTGTAACTTACGCTATGTGCAGGGTCGCTTTATATTGAACATTTATGGAAGTTCTGGGCATTTAAATGTGAACTGAACAAAAGGTGGAGTGCATACCATTTTCTTCAAGATGCTGTTCTCCAGGCAAAGAGATGTCAGTGTCAAGGATATTTGCTGATTCCTTGATTTTTTTCCCTTCTAATTGGAATCCTTTGGCGCTAATTGTATAGACATACCATCCGGAAGGATTAATCTTGTTTTAAGGAATGTACATGGGTATTAGTAGCAGATACAGGTTTTTTGGTTTTTTTTTTTTTTCAATAATAAGCTATGTTGTTGCCAGTTTCAAATGGATGTACTGCTCAGCCTATAAAGACTGACTAATTAAAGATATCATGCCAAATATTTGAAGAAGGAATTCACAGAGCATTCACTCTAACAGCTGGATGTCTCCCAAAACGTTAACAGTAAAAAGTGTATCAGGTTGCTAAAGGAATTTTGCTCTGTCATTCTTAACTAGCCTTAACCTCACTTTCAGCCCTCAGTCCTTCATCTTCAGAGCTGAAACCTTACTCAGTTTGGTCTGGGGCTCATTTGACTCCTATGTTCAGAGCAGGTCCATGCAAAGGACCTTTTCCCTGTGTCAAAGACAGAGCCAAAGACTATTTTGACTGCTTGCATAAGTCCTCTGGCTGGGTGCTGACCCATGGAGAGGCTCTCCATGGCCTGAGCTGGGTGATGGTGTAGCCCCCACACAGGGTCCAGTGACTGCTGCCTCTCCTGCTCCAGCTTCAGTTCTGGGAATGACCCCACTGAGGAGGGGTGACACCCTTCCCTCTGTCCTTCTCCAGTCACTGCCTGACAAAATATTGCCTTGTGTGTGTGTGGCTGGAGGCGGCTAGAAGAAGGAAAACAAGCAGCCCCAGGATAGGTACAAGAAAACCTCACCATGAGCATCATGCCTCTCCTGCTGAGGACAGCAGGATGCTGATGGTTTGTCATAACACCTCCTGCCTCTACTGCTCCAGGAGCAGGAAGCTGTCAGCCTACATTTGCCAAGATACACTGGAATGACAAGCATGACACCCAAGAAAAGGGATCTATATTTGTAGGCTTTCCTGTAAAACAATTTTAACGATATTAAACATGGCTTTTTTTTTTTTAGATCAGTCTGGACAATGAGTATTGGTATTCCTGCAAATGGACTAACAGTAACTGTTGTATTTTTATTTGTCTGTAAAGCACTCTCCAGGTTGGCAGTTAAATTTTAGCTCATCATATATAAGGTGTTTCGTTTTGCTCTTAAAATAATTTTTGTGAATAAGAAAGGAAGGGAGATAATAGGCAGACTTCCTGCTAGCACACTTGTCAGGTGAGGCTCCGAGGAACAGAGGTCAGCTTTTTCAGCTTGCTTTTCACCTCCAAGTCTGGGCTTTGGTGGCAGGGTTGTCCTTTGTTTCACTGGAACTTGTCCAGAGACTATAGTGCCACTTCAGACTTTAAACTGTCAATAAAAGAATGTCCCCATGGAAATGCAGAGCTGGAGAAGACCTCACAGGATTATCCAGCATAATCCTCTCTTCTGAAACAGTGTATATCCAAATCATCAGAAGCCTTGAAAGAGAGCTTTTCTGCAGCTTTCCTAGGTGGCAATTCACTTCTCTGTGTCCATGAAAGAGTTTGTCATACTAGTCAGGCTGGTTTTCACCTTTGAAATTTAGGATTTTTATACACTTGTCCAGATTTCCTGGCCTTTGGGCAGGTCTGACAGAGCAATAGTGCATTAACTCCATCACAGATCAGTTGCCACACTCTAAACCCCTGGAAATTGTAGGCACAGATAAATATTACGATGGATGCACAGTCTACTATGGTGAGTCTACTACCCAAACAAAAATACCTTCATGTGCATCCTAATTTACCAGTGCATATTTCAAATTTATAACTCACTGAACATCTCTGCCTCTCCAACCTGATAATACCTTCCTGCCCTGCCTGTCTAGGTATGCTTTAAGTACTTATATCGGGATCCTACCCATAATTTTCCTTGTTTCATGTTATCACACTTCACCTTTCATTTCCATTTCTTACCCTCATTTTTACCTGTTTGACCTCTGCAGCCACATCTTCTGTCTCACCCTGCGCTTGCAGCTAAGCCTGAAGTGTACATCTCATGTCTAATGCTTCTGATGCAGAAGCAGCTACTGCTGCATATCACTCTGAAATGGTTCATGTAGCACTGCTTATATTTGTATTTACGGTGTAAGAAAAAGAGATCTATGTAATATTTCTTCAGCCTTTTTAGAAGAATGTCTCATGACGGTTTCTGAATCCTTGTTAAGGCAAGATACATTATATCTACTGCTTCCCTTTAATCCATTATGCCAATTATATTGGCAGACAAGGACATTACATTGGTTTGATATCATCAGTTCTTAGCACACTCAAGTGGGGTGTCTTTTATCATCTTACTGTCTTCTGCTGCTTTTGAATTGATTGTTTAAGAGTTTGTTCCAGAATCTTTCTGGGAATTGAAGTCAACTGCTGTGTAATTCTCTAGATCCTTCCCACACACATTACATCCCCCCTCTTTAAAGATTCCCTTATCCAGTCCTTTGGGAATTCTCTGTTGAAACGCAGTAGATTTCTGTAAATGTTCTTGAGCCCAAAGGGATAAAAATGGTTTGTCCTAATTCTTTTTCCCTAGTGTATATGGTGAAAGTCATAAGACCTTACTGAATTGAATACATCAATTTACTAAATATTGAACCTCTTTTTTTTTTGGCTTACTTTCCTGCTGATTGTTAAATTTAATTTTGTTAAACCTCAGCAAACTAATTTTGGGAGGAGTGAAGCCCAGAATGTAAACAAATTTTTTTCATCACTTATTATTGCTCTTCCTCCTGGACTTCTAACTGTTTAGAGCAAGGGACTTCCTTCAGTATTTGTAGACATATATTTTATTCATAGATGAAGTAAATCCTATTTGACAGACTGTAATCTTCTTCATCCTTCCTCCTTCTTACATGCCTAAATCTAAGCAGAGAAACAGACCCTTAGAGATATATAAGACTATTTACCTTGAAATGAGGCAAATGTCTAAATGTCTGGATTAATAGAGATAACTATACAAGCACTGTGAGGAAAACCTACTGTGTCAAGATTAAGAGCAACATTGTCTGTTAGGTATAATAACTGATTTTGTGCCTGTCTAACACTAAATTTGGATCCCTCCTGTGGTTAGATTGCTTCCATCTTTGGACCTTTCAAACTGGCATCCCTCATAAGCACAGAATTCATGTTTGAATATTTCAGTCATACAGGGGGGAGGAGGGCAGAAATGTTTACAAAATTAATCTCTCAAGTGGAGAGCAAAAGCACCTTGTAGCAGCCAGAGAATAATTTCCTGGAAAGTTCTATTCCCTTTAGAATATTACTTTATATTTGTGTAGCACCTTCCACCAAAAGAGCTCCCAATTTTGAAGAAAGGCCAATTGACTGTACTGTGGTGAATCCTAGGAGGTAGGAAGGAAACACCTAAAATCTGTATCAGGAGCATTGAGCACAGGGGATAAATGACTTATGTAAGGTTACATAGAAAGCCTCTGAAGGACCAGGATTAAAATCCTGGCTCCCAGCTCACAACCCTTTGTCTTGCTAGCTTTCCCCAGTATAAATAACTGTTTGTAGTAAAATTGCCTTATTTAAAATAGGGCTACTGGTTAGATCTAACAACATTCGAAAAATAAGTAATACTAAAAAAAGAAATCTTTTTAGTACTCATCTATTACAACTTGCTTTTATTCTACTGTCAAGGGTTTGGTCTACAGAGAGGCTTCGCTGGGTGTACAAGATTCCTCTTTTTTAATTAGAACATTAATATTCCCACTGTTAGCTTAGCTTCCAACTAAGAGTAATTTTAATTTCCCTCCCTCCAGTCACTTTGCAAAGAATGTGAAGACTTAGTATCAGGATGAGGCTCTATATGCAAAGCTTTTTCAGTCACCAAACATAAAGCTGTGTTGTTATACCTGTCAGGTTTTTTTTTTGTATAGCAGCACCCATGCAGACAAATGTCACATTATCTCTGCACCACAGCAGGACTCATTTGCTTTGCTCCTTCACTCCCCTGAGCAACATTTTTCTGTATTTTGAGCTGAAGGGAATTATGTCATGAAAGTATGTTTAAATGGTTGCACTGTAACAAAAAGTTTACCTCTCCAACTAATACTAATACTAATACTAATAATAATAACCCCTTCCAATAAGTGTGTTGCTTAGCAACGTGATATTGAGAGCTGGAGTGACTGCTGGAGTCCATTCAAATTGACAAGGGATCTACAGATGAGTGACGGAGCCACCCTATCTGGCAGCTCTGGTAAGCAGCTGGAAAAAATGGTGACAAAACCCTGAAATTACCAATGGAGAGGGTGGGATACCCTTCATGATGAGATAGATGGTGGACTCCTACATAAGAAATAAGAAACAGAAGTGAAGTCAAGAGCAAGATAGAAAGTAAACATGGTTAGGACTCCATTCATCCAGTTACTCTGGCAAGAAAACTTGATTCATGTTCATCATTAAGCAATTGCAGGGAACAGTTATGTATGATACTTGCCCATGACAGGGAGGCTGGAACTAGATGATCTTCCAACCCAAATCACTCTGTGATTCTATGATTCTATGTTAGATGTAAAGTGACGCTCACAGGAAAGATTTCAGTATCTGCATTTGCACAATCCCAAGTGCAGTTATTCCTGCAGTTGCTCACTCACACTTGTGTGGACTCAAGAGGGAGCTGCCTCTGCAGAGGAGACATCTAACCTTTATCTGGGCATGCTTTACTGACCTGTATGCAGCTCCACTGTTCTAGGAGGGGAAGATCATAGGAGTGGTGAAACAATTTAGAGAGTGTTTCTCTATGCTCAGTAAATTTGATGCTCTTGAATATTCATGTCAATTTGAATAAACATAAAACCTGAGGCCCTATCAGTAGCTGTCAATGTGCACACCTTTGTGATCACAAGTCAGTCACCATAAGCTTTACATTGGTGCAGGACTATCAGATTTTCAGCTCCAGTCTAGATGTACACAGAGGGAGTCAAAGCTGAGCTAGATGAATGGTGTATTTTAGAGGAGGTGTGGGAATACAGAGTGTGCTTCCATTGCCCAGCACTGACCTGAGTTGTACTATGTCTCTCAGAGGCTCTTGATTTCTATTTCCATAGTCCTTTGTGGCTTAGACTTGCTACTTATGAAAGTGTACACAGCAATAACTGTTAATATACTTTATACTTCTTTCTGTACTCCTTACCTGAGGGCTTTCAAAATGCTTTAGAGTTTTAATGGAAAGGAATATACACTGTGACCAAATCCTGCTTCCACAAATGTAAATTCATAATAACTGTGTGGATTTTAGTGGTGGTGTCAGATTTATACCACTGCATCTGAATGCAGAATGCAAGTTACTGTGCCTGCACTGGTAGCTTTGGATGTGTAACAAACACAACATGCTGTAATGGATTCACCCTCTTCCCTAAAAGATTATCTCTGGAGTCAAGTGTGGCAACTCTTAAACGCAAACAGTGTAGCTGTTTAAATAGGCTATAATCCTTTGGGAAACGATCAGTAAAACTGTATGGTGGGTTGTCTGACTTCAACAAGATTACAAATGATGTATGTGATTTCAGATGATTAATTATAGCAATCCCTTTAGTACTTCAAGGGAAAGACATTTTAAATCACATCTGTTATAATTTACAAGAACTAAAATTGATTTATTATTTTGACACAATTCATTATTTAGGCAGTGACATAAATTTACATGTTTCTGTGGTGTTATTTTTTACTTTCTGTTTGAGAGAGTATACTGAGTCTTTTTACATTCATGTGTTATTATCTACATAAATATATGTAAAGGGGGAAAAGCAGGTGTTTTCCTTTCAAAAGCACTAAGTTCTTCTAGGTAAATGCCATGTTCCATTAGTTATCTTGGTGTACATGCAGATTAGATGTGCTTTCTTAAGAATTTTCTGAAATATGAACAGATATTGAATACTGAAAGGTCCACACAAAACAAAGTGAAAATATAGGTAGAACTGGTCCTGAGAAACAGGAAGAGAAAGTAGTGTTATCAGTTGCTATGCTGGTAAATCAAACTTAAATCTGTTTAACAGTGGATCCCCAGCTGAGTTTGCTTTCTTTACTGTCATGTTTTGTATATAATATGCGAACGTCACAGCCCATTTGTTTCCTCTTATGACTATTCTCTCCTGATAGACCTTGGTAATGATATTTGTGTCTGTAATTTATGCTTTCCGCTGTGCCTGGGTGGCTGGAACCATTTGTCCCATCTGAGTGGAGGTGATCAGGTCGTCTAAAATAATTCTTTATTATTTACAGAATGTTACCTATGGTATTACAATATTTAACCATCAGCATTTAAAAACTTCTTATTGATATAGCACTGTGGTATATGTATTCAGTAACACGTTATCACTGTTGATCCTAGAGGTTTCTAATATTAAATCAAGTTCAACATCCTGATACTTACTTACAAAGCCCTTGTTGTTCTGAGACCAGAGCATCTAAAGATAAGCCAGCACTGCATAACAGAACTCAATGCAGTGGTTCTACATCTTGCACCAAAGAAGCTAGCATACAGGTGAAAAACAGATATGATAATATAACAGTATGTCCAAGATGACAGATTTCAGGATACCAGCCTCAGTGCATACCTTTGCTCCCACAGAGGCATCTCACTGCTTTCCTCCAAGTGAGCATAGTCTGAAAGGTCTCTTATCAGTATGTGAAGGCCAACTTATTAATACCCTTCATCAGGTACAAGCAAAGTCAGTAATCTGTCTGTTTAGCTCATTTGTTTAGTAGATAGAGGTTTCTCAAAGGCTGTTTTGAACAAAACCTATTAGAAACAAGGAATCACCTTTATAGCTGCTGCTTTAACACCCTCAGTTTTCCAGAATAAGTATACGTTGTATATATTTTGCAACAAAACAAACTTATAAAATTTGGCAATCTGGAAGTCTGTTCTGCCTGTGACATTCTCCTTCTTCAGAGAGAAGGAGAAAAACTTTCAAAAATGACCAGCATTACTTGTGTAACCTCATTTCTGGTGGCTGGTGCTAGAGACTTGGATGACATGAACAAGACAGGTACTTCTGTAAAACTAACTGCCACTGCTGGGTAAAGCATGACTGGATCCCGCTACTGTGTACTACTGCTTGAGCTGGTCTCTGTGCTAATATCGTTGAGAATGATGATGTCCTGTGGGGTAACTTTTGTTCTCTAACTTCAAAATGGCTTGTTTGACATAATGTCTGTGGTAATTTTACCTAGCAATTGTCAGTTTTTAAAGGGTGGCAGCTGTCATCTCATGCTAGCTAAAATGTTTTATTTCAAAGTTTATTGCATTTCTGGTCAGTTTTGAAGAGAACAGGGAAAAGGATGTCCTTCTCTTTACTGGTCCTCTGTCTTTGCTCTTGCTATATTAATTTAAGTACCAATCACAGTGCCCTTCCCTCTGACTGTTGCAGCCTAGGGTTGCTGTATGAGCTGGTCTGACATTCTCTAGCTCTTTGGGATGTGTCAGTACCAAAACCTGTCATCTTTACCTGTTGCATGCATTGTGTTTATTTCTCACAAGTCCTTAGATAAATAAATGGAGAGATTTGTGTAGGTGTTATTTTTTTTTTTGTTATTTTTTTTTTTTTAACTCAGCTTGTCACCTCCTTGTTAGAAATCCTCTGTTCTTGATCTTGAGGGAGTTCTCAAACCCAGATATGGTGGGTGGCCCAGATGGTGCCTCAGCTGAAGAAGGGGATTTTGAATAGAGTGAAATATAACATTCAGCAGTTTGCAGACCACTGCTGCAGCTCTCAGACATTAAGGGCACAATGTATTAGCCACTTTAGAACAAATTCATAAATGAACAGAATTGCTGAAGAGGGGGCAGTGAGTGCATAATTGGCATCAGCTATGTTATCAGGACATGCTTCAGATAACAGTTTTCAAAAGCCATCTGAGAAAATGACCTACTTAAAAAAGGCACTAGAAAAAAAGCCAAAACCAGACTTGTGCCTGTTTCTGGTGATTATTCAAGTGGAAATTAAAAGATCCCTCAGTGCTTTTTGAAGAGAGAAAATGAAAATAGAGCTTTCCTGGCCTGTGCTTCATCTACCAATAAAAGTGACTTTAAAACCTAAAACATGTAAGTTATTGTCAGAGCTGCAGTAGCTGTTGCAGTTGCCAAAAGAGTCATTTACAATGCTGGTATCTGACTTATTCCTATGAATCCCTCTGAGATGAAGACAGCACTCTACATAACCCATCTAGTCTTTATTGAAAGTTACATTTATAGAGATAGAGTTTTATGTAGTAATTCCTTTTTGTCCCCACTGTGACACATCAGCTACTCCTTGCCATATCAGTTTCCTCTAGGAGTAGATAGAGATGTTTCTCTGCTGCTTTCTGTACTCAGAGAAATGTTATATCTATTACCAGAGCCTCTGATAACCCAGAAAACAAACCAAAAGAAATTCTTTCATCTGAAGAAATAACAGTGATATCCCAATAGCTTAAAATGGTGGTTGCACTGAAATATTTCTGCATTTATGATGAAATACAAATCTTATTTCACTGTTCATCCATTTTCTAAGCTTTCTAAACTTTCATAAAATAAGTGAGAAATATTACAAAACCTGGCAAGAAATGTTTAACACATTATAGAACAGGTAGACAGGCACACATGACTCTTTTCAACTCTGATTAAAAAGCAAGGGTAGACTGAGACAATGAAATAAACTTGCACTTTTACATTATTTTCAGATTATAATGTATATCATTTTCATCATCCTGTGTGCAAATGCATCAAACCTTCAACTGTCATTCACAGGAGCTCATGTGAACATGGGCTTACTGTCTTGTATGAGAACTGTGGTCCTGCCTTCCGTATCAGAGAAAATACAGCTCTGTTCACTGTACAGCTCCTCTAACTGTTAATTTTCTAATGAAAGCAGCTTCAGCACAAACAAGAAGGATACTTTCAATATTACAGCAAGCCTGAATGAAAACACCACAGTGTATTCTATGTTTTTTCCCCATTTTGATTTGAAAACTGATGTCAAGAACTGAAAACTCTCAGGTTTGTAAATCATAGAATCATAGAATAGTTAGGGTTGGAAAGGACCTTAAGATCATCTAGTTCCAACCCCCTGCCATAAGCAAGGACACCTCACACTAAACCATGTCACCCAAGGCTTCATCCAACCTGGCCTTGAACACTGCCAGGGATGGAGCACTCACAACCTCCCTGGGCAACCCATTCCAGTGCCTCACCACCCTAACAGGAAAGAATTTCTTCCTTGTATCCAATCTAAACCTCTCCTGTTTAAGTTTGAACCTGTTACCCCTTGTCCTGTCCCTACAGTCCCTGATGAAGAGCCCCTTCCCAGCATCCCTATAGGCCCCCTTCAGATACTGGGAGGCTGCTATGAGGTCTCCATGCAGTCTTCTCTTCCCCAGGCTGAACAGCCCCAACTTTCTCAGCCTGTCATGTGCATTTATTCCTGATCTTCTGCAGCAAATAATGCTTGGTCTGCTGGACACTAAATAAATAGCTTGCTAAGAAGTAGGTTTATTTTGGTTCAGCCTGGGGAAGAGAAGGCTGTGTGGAGACCTCATAGCAGCCTCCCAGTATCTGCAAGGGGGCCTATAGGGATGCTGGGAAGGGACTCTCCTTTAGGGACTGTAGTGACAGGAAAAGGGGTAAAGGGTTCAAACTTAAACAGGAGAGGTTTAGATTGGATATAAGGAAGAAATTCTTTCCTGTTAGGGTGGTGAGGCACTGGAATGGGTTGCCCAGGGAGGTTGTGAGTGCTCCATCCCTGGCAGTGTTCAAGGCCAGGTTGGATGAAGCCTTGGGTGACATGGTTTAGTGTGAGGTGTCCCTGCTTATGGCAGGGGGNGTGGTGAGGCACTGGAATGGGTTGCCCAGGGAGGTTGTGAGTGCTCCATCTGTGGCAGTGTTCAAGGCCAGGTTGGATGAAGCCTTGGGTGGCATGGTTTAGTGTGAGGTGTCCCTGCTTGTGGCAGGGGGTTGGAACTAGATGATCTTAAGGTCCTTTCCAACCCTAACTATTCTATGATTCTATGATTGCTGGAGGTATATGAGCTATTGCAGTTGCCAAAGGATGTGCTTACAATGTATGCGATATGTGGTATGTGAAAATATTGCTGGCTGATGTATGATGTAGACTGAGTCATCACCTGTGGGCAGCATTCCTGACTGGCTTTCAAGAGTTTTAAGTTCTCATACTTGAAGCATTCACATGTTCAGCACTGCTTCAAGTCTTGCATCACGTCAGCTGTTATCAGCTGGGATATTAACACTGTATAAAAAACTGGGTGGTGAGCTTGGTGGTAAATGGGTAAAAAGGGAAACTGGGAATGAACTGGGAGACCAGATGATAAAACCTGGTGGAACTGGAGTAAAGGGGAGAAAGATGGGGGAAAATGCCACTGGAGATGGAACCAGCTTGTGAAGGAGGAGTTAATAGGCTATGCATATGCTGTTGAGCAAGCTAGGGTCCAAGTTCTGGCTGTGAAGCCAACAAGTACTATCTGGCCACATATAAACTGTTTCATGCTTTCATGCTCCAGCACAGAGTGGCTGTTCTGGCAATTGATTGTTGCTGCTCATGGCCCTTTCCACTGGCAGATCTGACAGAAGACTAATTGGCCCAAATGAAAAGGGGCTTTTCTAATAATCTGTAAGTATAGAGTACAGATGAACACACCTCTTAGGGTCAGTGCCTCTGTCCTGGAACACTTCATTTTACTAGTATGGACAGAATCTTGAATGATACTAACCTGTTACTGCTATCAGTTGTTCAGTTCAAGTTGCATATGGGATTTTTTCACTACTTAATAGTTTTCCTCTTGACTCATTGTCATGAAATTAGTGGTTTAGGGTCACTCAAAGAAACACTATAAAAAGATATAAGCAATAGTATTTTTTAACATGCAAATATAGAAGATTGACTTAAGAAATTTTGATGGCAAGGTTCACCCTATTACTTAGTACACAAATGAAACGTAAAGAAAACTCAAGTTAGAATTGATTTTGAATTATTTACACAGACACTGAAGATGCAAAGGGGTAAGGAAGACCTTTCTGTTGAGTCGTGAGGTTCAGAGTAGATCCCCATGCTTTCTGAACTCTCGATGGAGCTTAGGTGTGACTAGGTCCAATACTGGTCAGTGATTTATATCTAATGGTCAGACTTGGTCAGTGCATTACATGTATAGTCTGTTAGGATCACCTGAAGAATCACTGTCTAAGACATCAGCAAAAGTTGAGCTTTATATGGTGTTGTGAAAGTAGCCATTCAACTATGCTTGCTATAGGAAATCTAAACCAATTTACAGACACAAAGAGATTTCTCTATCTATCTATCTATCTAGGTATATGTATTAAAAATTCCTGTTGACTTCAATGAAATATTCACTTCACATGTCTCAGCATTTCTGAGGGGTGAGCCTTAAGGAGTAGGGAATCTTCAGCCCAGTTCCAAGGTCAGCATGTACATTAAGATAACCTTCAAACACGTAATTGCATGCTGTTTTTCCCAGGACACTTTTCCTCATTCAGTGCACACAGAAGATAGATAGCCTGCATTTCTCAATATCTGGATAGCCATCGCAGTACCTGCTAGAAAATAGTTTGTATTGCAGTTCATGCATGTTAGTCATTTTTGATAACAGTACTAGAAATCAACTGAAAATGTCATTTGTTAGACTTGTGTAGGGAAAATTATAAAAACTCAAAGGAAGAGATTATAGAACCAAAGGGCAATGGGAGTCATACTGAGTATATATGCATGTGGTAGACATTGGTGTATTCAGTTTGTCGGTGTCTGTGAGGCCCAGATGCACAGGCTGAAAGCTGCAAACCCAGGTGAATGTATGTTCACTGGACAGTAACCCCTAAGGGCAGATGTGGTTTGGACTCAGCATTGATTTAGAAAGGCAACATGAATGTGAGGCCAGCTGTAGCTGTCCTTGTGAAACATTCGTAGCAGCTACGAAGGGAGTTGTCAGTGTGGGCTTGGCAGTTCAGCAACACAGCCATGCTCTGCTTGTTCTCCCCTCTGCTTTTCCCTTCATGTTACTGGGGTATGAAGAGGACAGAGTCATGTGGTCTGCAGAGAGTAAGTCTGTCTTGTCTCCTATGAAGAAGAGTTACAGCTGTCACAGAGGTTTGTATTAATGCATTAATTTCTCTCTGTTAATGATACTATTATCCTATGCTATGAACTTATTTTACTACTTATTAAAGAAGAGGCTCTTTTTCTATTTCTCCCCAGGGGGTTCCAAACTACAGGTACTTATGGATAGAAGCACTGTTACCTCCTGCTTGTTGGACTGTACTAGCATGCAATTGCTGTCTAGTAAATGGGGTTTGTACATGACAGTATGAAAGTTTGTTCAAACTGCCAGTGGCTAATTCACTGGTACATGCTTTTACATCTATTGGATTTTGCTCAGTCTTTTACCTGAGCACTAGTCTCCAACTTAATTTATTGCTGAGTGGTCCTAGCAGTATCTTTTACCTTATTAAATTAATCACCTGCTCTTTCTTCAAAAGTCAGCTGGCTTTCTTTGACAATAGTTACTTAATCTTTTACAATACTTATCACACTCTATCTCTCTACCAGTCTATCTGTGAAGTTGACCTGACTTCTCAGAAAAGACTTCCTCTTTCTTTGGAAGTGATTTCTTGAGTGATGTCCCATTTTCAAGGAGACAGCATAATTCTCTAACGGCTCCTTAAGAGATCAGCCCTCTTCTTAAGGAAGGGTTTAAGAAATCTGGGAAGCAGCATCTTTATCTGGCACACTTCCATTCTTTATGAATGATGGTCCTCCCCTCAGGCAATGTTTCCACTACTTTGATAACTGCAGTCCTGACCTTTTCAGGAACTTTTCTTCTATCTCCTGGGAGGTGTGTTTGAAAATTGTTTAAAATTATAGTGCTTTGCTTGACTATACAATGTTTTTTCAGGCAAACACAGAGACCAATTAAGTATGGTAAGGGTCCTTTATTTGTCCTCCAGATTTGCATAAGGGATTGCAGTTTCAAAACAGAAATGTTTTTGAAGGAACATAACAGCTTAGAAATACTGGCTATTAATTTTTGCTGTGGTTTTAACAGAATGTGACAAACAGCCTCTCTTCTTGCAAAGTATGCATGTTTACTTAGTCCTTAGCAGTCCATTACTATAACTACTCTTCAGTAAAGATAGTCCTTTAAACATAGTTCTTTCTAGAGTCCTTCAAAACTCTCTAAATTTTTTCCCAATGGTGATATTCAATTGAGGC
This sequence comes from Agapornis roseicollis, assembly GCA_002631895.1. Lineage (NCBI taxonomy): Eukaryota > Metazoa > Chordata > Aves > Psittaciformes > Psittacidae > Agapornis > Agapornis roseicollis. The sequence continues at coordinate 16,093 of NDXB01014516.1, forward strand.
AAATATCACTTTTTAAAGAACCAATGTTTAGAGTACAAAAGTTCCTCACTTTACTAATTCATACTGAGCAGCATTCTATGTAACAATTGCTCATTTGGATGAATAAACAACATGGGCTGGTAGCTCAGATGGAGTAAATTCGTGTAATATTTTTTCAGTCACTAGAGTTACAGCAGTTTAGACCAGTGGAGATTTTGTCACACATTTATTTATTTATTTATTTACTCTGGCATTCATAACTGTAGTAGATGGCAGCTTCACACAATTAATCAACTGATTCATCCAGAGAGTCCCCTTGAGAAGCAGGAAGGTATGGGATCATTTTACAGGTGATCAACGAAGGTATAAAGGAATGTTTTTTTAAAGACATTGATGTTTCCAAAATGTCCAGTGTATCTATGTTGTAAAATAATTGTACCATAGAATTGCAGAACCATACAAATATTGTCTGGAAGGGACATCTGAAGGCCTGGAGTCCAACCCCCTGCTTTCTGTGGGTATCAGAACAGGTCTGTCATGTCTTTGTCAAGCTCTGAAACCTGCTAGAATGGAGACTCCATAACCTCTTCAGGCAAACTGAATCAGTACTGCACTGACCTTCTAGTGATATTTTCCCCTGTAGTAGTCCATGTGAACTTTCTAAACTACAACTTGTAGTTGGTGCCAGTTTTTATAGCATTTGCCACTTCCTAGTAAGAATTAGCTCCAGAATTTCTGTAATTGTTTTAAGGAGTTGTAGGCAGATAATTAACTCACCCCTTCCTCTTTTCTGTAAAATTAAACTAGCCCAAGTCTTTCCACCTGCCCTTGTAGGTCATGTGCTCTCAGTCCAAGTCCTTCAGCAGTCTGCAGGGTTCTGTAGTGTAGGTGGCATGTGACGTGGACAGTTCACTTTCATCCCTCTTGCTACTGACTGTTGAGATGTCACTTAATGTTCAGGAGCTGCAATGAAGTTTTGGCCACCTGGACAAGTTCCTGTATCATCAACCCCTTCCATTATTTCTCAACTCTTAACAGCAAGAGGTGAGCAACAGGAAGATCACAGGCAAAGCATCCAGTTAATTCGCACATCAGTGCACTATTTCCTGACTCACCAGAGACTCACTTCTCACTGCACTCAGCAAGAACCTTATTAAGAGCTGAGAGTTGGGCTATGTTAGGCATGAAACATCTAAAAATCAGGGAGCTGCTTAATATACAATGAATGGCATGAGCAGTTACGGTAAGAATTAGGCAATGTTCTACTAAGGGGAAAGAAGTGAGCAACCACAAAAGAGGTCTTGTAGAAGAGTGAGAGAACGAGAGTTATCTGTAATGATTTATTTCTCTCTCAGACATGCTTATGGAAAAGTCATTATTTGCTTTAATGTCAAATGTCATGGAGTGAGGTACAGGGGTTGGCCTGAATTTGCCAGTATGAAAAGTCTTCATTGACTGAACTACTGAGACACTGGAATCATGTGAATTCATCTCAAATAATGAATTTAGGAATGGATAAATGAGATTAAAAGGATTTTATTTCAAATTCTAAGCATTATCCTGAAAGGACATGAAATATCCATTTAAAATTAAATGTCTTCCTTACTCAGGTAACCTATATTTGAAAATAATACCCATGGAGTTTCAAGTTTAACTAAAGGATTTAAACTACATCTGTGAGTGTAGACCCTGAGCTAGATAGATTTATTTCTTAATGTATTTCCTCTGAAAACACCGGTAGAATTTGAATCTCTGAGAAATTTTTATGCTCTAGAGAAAATGTGGAGTGAAAAAGACCAGAAATAAAGTGACTCAGTAAGAAGACACCTGCCCATGGGAAGACAGAGACAGGTCTTTTTCTTTGGGTGCTCTCTGAGGCCAATAGCCTTTCAATGACAGCTCCTTCTGAGCTTTGTATATCTGCTCTTTGCTTTTCTTACCAGTCTACTGGCTTTGACTCCTTTTGCAAGCCCTTATTTGCTGAGATTTTATGCTTTTCCTGAAGATGTTCTTGCTCAGATGCCCACAGTAAAGCTGAATCTTCCTGTCTCTTCAGATCAGTTTGCCTGACCCACGGTTCAGCAGGCAGTACCATCCTGCCCAGACACACGTAATACTCTATTCTACACAAAAGCATACCATGAAAACATATTACAAACAATAAATAAAATGGTATTATTTGCCATAACTGTGAAATAACATTTGTCTGTAAATTCCTTCTAGCATAACACAATTCTTTTTGCCTAACCTCTACATTTTGTAATTAAATGTGGATGGCAAAATTAAAGAATAAAGCTATACTTAGCTTATATTATTTAAAAATATTTTTCATTTTAAAATGGCATGAAATACTGATAGTGAAAATGTCTGAAGCTCTTTGAACTTTCATAAGATGTAAAAACCTTAAAATAATATACATCTTGATATGCAATTCTTAAAGGTTTTGTTGTACTCATATATGTACCAAAATAAGACAGGCATGAATATACAGGACAACTCACCTAGAATGTTTTTCTAGCTGAATAAAGTTAGTATTCTGAAAGGTTATAGCAGATGAAGCTTTTCCTATTACAAGCCAAGTAGGTTTTCAATGTTTGTGACATTTCAAATACCTTTGTGAAGCAAAACAAAAAAAAAAATATAGACTTTTTGTTGGATTTGTCTCAGTTGTGTTGCTGAGTTTCAGATACAACTCTGTGACAAAGCTCTAAAACACACTTGCTTTTTCTTTAGCCTCATTCAAGAAGATCTTAAGATTGTCTGCTACAGTCTGTCTTTTGGGAATTCCTTTCTAGATAGTCTTTTGGTTTCCCTTCCATGTAATGCCTCTCACCCAGGCATCTAGTACAAAGCCTTAAGTGTCAGGTAAACAAATGCAATCTCTTTTCTACCTCACCCTTTGGTTTCTATCCAGGCTCGGGTTCTCCTACTGCTTGTACATAATTTGATAGGGATAATCTTTCCTTGTCTGACCCTGACTCTTTTATTCTCATCCTCCAGGTATTTTGTATGACTTCTGATACTATCAGACATGACATTCTTTCAAGTCCCTAAAGCCAATGTGCAGTTTTAGATACCTTTCTCTGTCATTTCCTTTTCACCTTACTTATCTAATTACTTCTTTCTGTGCCCAAAAGTCTCTATGTTTGCACTTGGTATATCCTGCTAGAGGTTTTTTTCTACCACAATGTAATTTGTACCTTTTAAAAAAAGCACTGTGTACTGAAGCTACACTATGTTTATCTAACTGTTGAGTTTCTTATTTCAAGAAACAAATGATTTAAGAAGTATATTTCTTAGGTGGATCCTAGTTTCTCCTTAATTTAAAATGTAAGTGCACATTGCTGTTTCTGTTCATATTTTGAAACAGAAAGGTCAAGATAAAAATCTTGCTTACATTCATCTTTCCACCTTGCCTAAGAATATCAGGCCTGGAGGTTTTCAAATAGCTGTAGCTGCTCCTGATTTCTTGGTTTTAGGCAAAGCATGAAGAAGTGGCCTGACTATAAGGCATTGTTTTGTTGTTTGCATGAAAGGATGTAATTAATGTCTGAGTTAGGTCCTCTTACCTGCAGAAAAACATTAGATGCTATTACTAAAATTTCTTTGTGTCTTTTATAACCTTGGTAATTTTCTTGGGCTGTACAGCCACTCAGTGCAAACCATTGTTGAATTACTAAACTCTCAAAAGTGTACTACTAAAACACCTTGTCATACTCCTGTAAAGCATATTGGCCATAATAAAAGCCAAGCCCTTAAGTCACATAGCACTTTTTGAATATCTATAGTAAATACCTTAGGAGAACAGCTCTCACTGTTACCAACAGCACTGGAGATGTTTATTATCATTTATGATGCAACACATATAGAACAGGCAGACCTTGAATTCCAAATTTTCCATTAGGGTACATGTAGCAAGCAGTGCATAAGACTACTATAAAAACCATGGATATATTGAAAGAATATTCAGCCTTTTATTAATGATCCTTTAGAGAGATTTTTACATTCTTCTATATATTTTCATGCAGAAACTGCCCTCTGGATCTATTACATCAAATAAAAAGACCTTGTTTGCATCGACATCTACAGTCTTAGAAATAGATAAATGGAAACTATCAAAATTCATATATTGATAATAGCTATCTTTACACACTTCCTTTAGTTCTGGTGTGCATAATCCAAAGATACATATGATTTTAACTAATTGAAGGAAAGCAGACCTTTTTGTTTATGCAGTAGTACTGCAGTGCACTGAACTGTGAAACAGAAATGGGTTGTTGCAAAGGGCTCAGGTGTCTACTAGCATGTGCCAGACTGTCAACCTTTCTGTATAGTAAGGAGCAGCTGCTCCCTGGGATAGGCTGTCTGACTTCAAACAGTGGTAATAAGCAAAGAGTGACTAAGGACATGAGGAGGTCATAAACTTTAGTTTGTCTGAGGAGTAATACCATAAACAATTCAAAATACAATTCAAACCTATTAAATAGAGGACAGTTGGAAAGAGTTCTAGCTGTATCTCCTGACCATGACTGTGATGTTTCATAAAATGTTTTTAGAATAGTGAACAAACTCCACTATGACTGCAACAACAGTGTGATGTATTGACTATGTCTCTGGAGGTTACGTGGGTTACAGGTCTCTCTCACCTTATACTTAATACTGAGCATGTCTCTTTAGGTCAAATTTTGTAATGGCTTTGAACGTTGACCTTGTTTCATTGCCATCCTTTGCTTGTATTACCTGTGAAATTTCAAATATTTTCAGAGCAGAGACCTCTGATGAGATGCAGGTATTGCAAGGGTATGAATTGCAGGTATAGTGTCTATTCCTAGCTTCTATTGTCAGATAAGCAATAGTAATTCCAGTTGTCCCTGATGTAGTTAATTTCAAGTAAGCACTGAGTCATTTCACCTTCATCTATTTAATGAAGCTCCTAGCAGATCTATATCTGATTGTAAAACAGTATTCAGGCTGGGCAAGCATAAAGGCTTGGGCACACACAATAATTACTGAACAATGTAAGTATGGGAGATCTGTAGCTAATAATAAGTGACTATGTGGGAAGGCATGGTTAGGATTATGAGAAAATTACAGGGTAAGCCTGCCAACAACAGGTTGGTGGTTCTGGTCAGTTCAAACATTCAGTGTTTTATCTTTGATAAAATAGATACATTTATACATGCTGTCCCTGACTTCCAAAAGTCACCATAGATCTGAGATCTGAGAAAGATTTTAATGCAGAAAGTACTTTAGGGAGATGTGGTTGTGTCACATAGAGTATTCGTCACTGCAGTAATTATTGCTAGCAGTAATGACCTCCGGGTCAGGTAGATTCTTACAGTTAATGACTATCTGAGCATTAACTCCTCCAGACAGTCGTTTAAGTGTGGCTTCACTGCCAGTCATTCTTGGCTTGCATTAACAGGTGCTCAAAGCTATTTTCCCAGACTTCTCCTATCATTCAGTGCTAGGGAGTGCTACACCTTCTTCAACCACAAACAATTTAGAAGAATGTTAGTTTACATAAAAATTCCTGGAAAAGTGATAGTCAGGCTAATACTTCGACTTGGACTGTAGTAAAGTGGATGAGATATTCACTCATTTCCTGAGGCTTATTTTAGTTTTATGAGAAAATACATGCTGGGACTAAACCATTTTTTTGTTTAAGTAATATTGCTGTGACATTATAGCACAGGAAATAGCTGCAAACTAAGTGGCATTATGACATTACATATCTATTCGTATTTACCTGTGTCCACAGCAACAAATTTTATTGTCATAGTATCTGAAAATCAGTACTGCGTGAGCTCATTTAATTGCTGTTTTAAAAGGTGGGTTCAGGCACCAGTCTTTTCTGCTGTGTGGATTTAAAGAACAGTTTAGCATATTATTTGTTCCATTACATTATCTCTGCAAATATTTCTAGAAATCTTGAAAAGGTCTAGGATGCATAAAAGAGCTTCATTGTCATTCTTCAGAAAGCAAATTGATTTCAATAGACTCAGGATTAGATGGTAAGATAACATTTTCAAAGGTCATTCATGGTATCTGACATGGAAGAATTTGCAACTGAAGGCAGTATTTATCTTATTACTTCCCCAGTTCAGGATCTAGCAATTGGGATATGCAGCTCTATGTACCCAACTAAAGATAAGTAAGCAATAAATCTCTCTTTCCTTGTTTTTAAAGAGATTTAGTCGATCATCTTATTTTGACAGCACAGCTCAATAAACTGCTGGAAATCTGGCTAGCACAAAATTGAGTAATGCAGTTAGAACAGAAATTTGATCACTTTTTCTCTTTTATTTTGATGAGATTATTGCCTTGTGGCTTCACATCTTGATGGGGTTGATGGAAACAAGAATCAAAGCCGGTCATACTAGCTGGATGTTTTAATTCTGTTCCTTATAAAAGAAACAGGTACAACTCTGCTTCAATTTTAAAAAAATGTAGTAAAATTTCTTATTGTCAATTTTAGCATATGTCAGATTTGATTAAATAAGAACTGAAATGGACTCTAGAGCTTTTGGAAGTCTTCCGAGATTTCAGGTGCTGACATGAGCAAAAGGTATTGAGGAAAAAGCAAGTACTTGCATTAAGAAAAAAAGTAGATTTCTTTTATGTGGTGAGGATTGTATGACAAATGAGGGTGACAGTGAAACTTTATATAATTTCTGGCTTAGAAACAGTTGATATGGAAGATAACCTCTTTGCCCAAAGAAAACTCATCAGCACTGTATTAACAGATGGATTACTGCAAATCTTTTTTCATGTCCCTTGAGCTTCCTATAATTTGAATCATTATTCAGCAGTCATAAGTAAATGGCAATAGTCCTTAAAAATGCCTAAAAGCATAATATAACTGTCACCTTGATTTTTAAACTAGTCTTTAGAAAAATTGTCAATAATGCAAATGGCCAGTCACTTACCTCTACTTTCATCCAGAAGAGTTTGATTTAACATTCAAGAATATCAGTCTGTTACTCTGACTTGTGTTCCCAAAGCATTTGAGAACACTAATAATTATACCTGTCAGAAACCATGTCCCTCACAAACTGAGTGTTGATCAGCACCTGCTTCAGAAGTGAGTGATGCTCACCAGCCCCAGCAATTTGCTAAGCAATATTGTCTTGTTTAAACCTACAAAAGTGCCTTTTTCTGCAGGCCTGCACCTGGAGAAAATGGGGATGAATAATGTCTTTCAGATCAGTGATCATCAGGCTAAGCCTGCTAAACCTCTTGGTAACAAAGGGTAGTCAAGGTCATCCAAAATAACTCAATCCAACAAGAATGCAGTGTCATGAGTAGCAGCTCTAAGGGAGCTCAGGAAGCTGTTTTGCCGAAAGACACTAATTATTATATAATATTGTACTGTATTGTGCTAAGTTTCAAATGCTTGGTTTTGGTCCCCTCTGGTTCAAGAGAGGTGCTGTGTAACAATAACTGTCTGGCAACAGTCATTCCACTGTACCTGTGTGCACTCCACATTGGTTATTCACAGGTCTAAGGTCCAGAGGGTGATAGAAATATTCTTCAAAGTTGGTATTGATTTTTCTTATCTCTATGTTATGGATTTCTTTCTTCCCCATGACTGCTCCAGACTTCTGAAAAGTTTAGAGCTGGACCAGTATTTCTATGGCCCCATGACAATGTATTCCTATTGTGGTGTGTTTGGAAAGTAGGTCAAGAACAGTCCTCTGGAAACAGGACTACTGTTGATATGAGAGGCTACATGAACTGTATTCATGTGTATTTACCATACCACACTTGTAGTTCTATTTGCTCTGTCTTGGCTTCCAGATGCCCCACTAGCACGGCAGCAGGTAATTTCTGGAGCAACCCAGCAGAAAGTGGGCTGCTTTATTCAACTGGTTACTGTTACAGCAGGTCAATTATGTCTGAGCCTCACCTGAGACAAAGGCTGGATACTGAAAAGAACATGACAACTTGGCACTCATTGAACTTCTAAAGATTGTATTCAGTTACCAGGAGTAAGCAGATAAGACTGTAATGATTTTATGAACCAGTCTTTTGCCCATTTGAGTGTTCTTAAGATGTTATGCCTAACACAACTGAACATAGTATGAACCCACTGTATAGCAGCTGGCTCATAGGATGCTGTTCTTACTGCCAGCGTGGGCATAATTTTTACATTAGCTGAACTAAGGTGCATCTTTTGTGTAGCATTAAAAGTAGAAGAAATTTATGCATGTATTCAAGAGCAGGCAGCGTACACATTTATAAAAGAGAATGCTGAATGAACAGAAAGGTCCTCTGTACCCTGAGAGTTCGGGTCACAGGCTGTGGATCTCTCACTGCAAACTGCCTCAAACATTAGGTTGTCTCTTTCCTAATTTGCAATTATGTGTTTTTATAGCAAGTTTTGTGATTTATATAATAAGTTTAGATAACAAAAATATTAATTTATTACTTATATATTTTTAATGAAATATTTTATAAAAAAAATTGTGGGGTTTCATGGAGGATCATCTATTTCCAATAATTTTAAGATGACACAAAATACACATCATGGACATTTTTGGTCTGAGTTGCAACAGTAACCGATGGAAACAAATATACATTGTCAGTTATGCAGTATGCTAGTCCTTTGCAGACTTTTTTGACACTGACTTGTACCTCACCTGTCCGTTATTTTTGTATCTACATCTTGCTTTGTCATGTACCGCATCTGCTATAACTTTTATCATGTTGTTCTTCAGAGTGTCTGGCCCAGGACTATGCTTTTTTTATTTTCCGTTGATCTCCCTGGCAGAACCACTCATTTGTTTTCTTGTCTGTATGTGCTATTCTCAGCCTACACCTTATTGCAGCCACCTTCACTCAACTGCCTTTTTTTTTCTTCTTTTTTTTTTCCTTTTTTTTCTTTTGTTTTCTTTTTTTTGTGGCTTTTTGTTTGTTTTGTTTTGTTTTAAGAGCCCCTGTTCTTCTAATCCATAATTCATTGCTGGAAGGACACACTGATTGAAAACCTTTATCTCCAGGCAGGATGGTAAATTGCTTTTTCAATATATGATTCCAATTTACTGAAGTCTTCAATTTTAACTAGATCCACTTTTACTGAAAAAAACCCCACAAAGATGACAAAAGCCAAATAAAGACACACAAAAAATCACAATCTTTAAGGGTGATGTTCAAAATAAATATTTTAATTTGTGTATCTTTAAATGAAATTTACTTCAGGAGTGCAAAACTGTGATTTTTAGAGGCTGAGTTTAGATATAATTATTGCTAAAAAGCACCCCGGTGATTTACTGGAAGAGCAAAGAAAAATGTAGAATTTCAGTGGTAATACTTTGCATAGTGGCAAGGAGGATTCTGTCTAGCTTGGTGTTCACTGTTTTGCTTGCAGCAGTCAGGGAGTAGCTGGCTATGGTGTGCCTGATTCACTTTTTTATAACTTCACTGTGATGGAGAGCCCCAGTGACAGCATACCAGAACCCGGCTTTCTGGAGCTACTTGTGGAGCAAAATTTTTCCCTTAGAAAGATGTGTTTCTCATTTTCTTCCACTGGTCAAGTGCTAATGAATTTCTTTCAAAATATTAACTCACTTGGTATGGGCACACTTGAATTTTGTTTTTACAGAAAAAAAGTGGTTTATTTCTTAGTCATTAAACCCCACACTTAACAATAAATGCATCTGTTCTTCATTCACAAGCTGACAAAGGATATGGAACAGCTTTTCACATAGTAATAATGAAATTGCTGTCAGATGTGGAAGGGCTAGAAAACGACATTTTAGCTGCTCTCCTAATGTCTTTCTGCAAAGACACATGCTCAAAACCACACACACAAATGAAGGTCAGAGTCAGGCCTCCAGCAACTCTGGAAGTTAATTTTCTTTGCTTCATTGTAATTTTTTTTTTCCAATTTGCTGCAGTTATTGAGCATTTATCCTCTCTGTAAGAGTTATGGAGGCTTTAGGTAGAGAATCATTTCATAGCTTATGTGGGGATTGCCACATTTCATGCCCATATCATGCATTGTCTCGTGTCCTCATAACTTGTACCAATCTGTTAGGATGATATAGTTTCAAGCTGGTCAGACTTGTCCTAGAAAATTAAAGACCCTGCCAAGATTAGTATGAAGCAAGGAACAGGATACTAGTGAAACTTTTCCCTCCTCAGAACAACTCATATCTGCAGTGATCAGTGTGCTGGAGGCACACTGGGTTAACTTCTGCTCTGTGGTGCTTCTGCAGAACTGGAGGAGTCCCTTATATATTCCCTTTAGACTTTCCAGATGATACATGCACTGATCAGGCCTCTTAAAGAGAACCTCAAATTGCACTTCAATAATCTCAACTTTTATTTGATTGTAACAAAGATATCTCAAATGTGCAGAAGTTTAGGTGAAAAACTGCTTTTGTCTCTCTTTGTTCAAGCTCTTGGAAATGTAATCAATAGAGGGCTGAGTGACTGTATTCAGGATCAGACTCTCCACATAAACCTTTTTATACCTACTACAGGTTCATGAGTCGTGGGAAGCTTAATGCTTGACACTCAGAGAAACAGCTTTTCTGGGCAGGTGTTATTTTTTCATCTTCTGACTTTTAAAGACAGAGAACACATATAATAAAAGATTAGGTATGTGTCTGTGGTATAATGTATCTAGGAAACACTGCAGTTAGGAAAACCTCATGACTAGTTGTTAAAACCCCAATCTATTCTTCTTAATAAGTGTAAGGAATTGGTAAAGCTCAAACTGCAGGCAATATAAGTTTTTTTTTTGATGTTGCCTGAAAGGGTGGTTTGTATCAAAGTTCCAAACAAAACAAGTTCTTAATGTTTCTGGAAAGTTTCATAAGGTATTTGGGATACACTGATAATGACAGCTAGAGTTCAGCTTCTACTTCTTGACAACTTGTCCTTACCAGAATCTTCATGTAAAAGAGGTAAAGAAAGCAAATATATAGGTGTGTTTTCCTGACTTATGTGAGAGAAATATATACACATGTAGTATAATAAAAGAGATTTAATCACTTTATATACACATTAGATGTGTAAATCTGTGTTTTCACTAGCAGGAGGAAAAAAAATCTTAGCTAGACAAAACCAGTACTTTGCTTACATTAGATAGCTCTGATGAGACCCATGGATTTATTCCAGATACATGTTGGTATAACAAAGAACAAAACCAGGCTTAAGTTGCTTACCTCTTCAAGTAAGGTGATTTACCTTCACTTAAGGTAATTTCATTTGTAACCTTTCATTTTTATTTGGGAGTAAATCTACATAGTTCACATGTAAAAGAGAAGGATTTTCCAGTACTCAGGAACTTGAAACTCTCAAGTAAGGCATATCTCCAAGAATACTTGGCACTTCAGCAATCCCCAAGCCAGTGTATTTCAGACAGTACAGTAGCAAATGTCACATCCCCTGCTGACCAGAGCAGACGCTGATGCTTCCCTGCTTGAGTGGGTTCCAAACTTTGCATGCCTATACCTGCATCTTGCATGTGGGAATTAATCCTCAACCTGACTATATTAGAGCTGACAGCCTTCCAGGCATCTCCAGCTGTCACCAAAATAAATGCTCCACCAGCCTTTCCACCTGTCCAGAATCCCTTAGGCAATAGGGGATACATTTTTCTGGTTTGCGTCCACCTGTGGTGACACAGATCATAACATAGCTGCAATAAAGCTGAAGCATTCCCTGGCAAGAAGAACTCACTGGCTTGTGTGTTTGTTTCCAGGTTTGACTCTGACACTGTGGTTGTGTAGCATGAAGCTAAAAATCCTGCCGGCTTCACAAATAGATTCTGCAGGTTGCAGGAGGAGTTGTCAGTCAAGGTTGGTGACTGGTGTTTCATAAAACATTCACATCCTGGAGAGGACTGTAGTTTGTTTTACTAGCTTTGATGTGGAAGTGGGACTGACTAGCATATCACTGACTCTCATTTCATGGAGAGAGCAGGTAGACACAAAGAACAACTGCTGAGACATCCCTTTGAAATGGTAGTAAGCTTTACAGTAGTTGCTCCTTAAACCAGGAAATCAATGAATTGTAATAATTTGGTTTCTGATCACTATGAAATTCCTTTGATAACTTGAATGGCTAAAGGTTTTTTTGGAGAGGCTCTTGAGATAAAAAGGCAATTTTGGCAGCTTTACTTAAGTCATCTTGTCTCTTTCCAATCTATTTTAGACTTTCTGTTTTCTGTTACAGTCACCTCAATCTTCCCAGTACATTTCCTCAGGCAGCAGTCCAGCAAATAAGAATCCACAACAAAGCCCTTAGTGATTTCATCATTCTTAATTCTTCAGAAAAGAGGATCAGATATTTAATTCTTTTTATCTGCTAAATGGGTGAGACAGTTGACTTTGTCTTCTCATCCTTCTTGTGTCTAAATAATCAGTACTACTGTCAAGAAGGCATGGCAGGAAGGTCAACAGCAGAGGCAGAGCCATCAGTTTTCTTCAGCACATCACAGAGAGCAGTGCCCATCTGAGAGTAACATACATCCTTCATTAGTCTTAGGCCTGAGAGGAGGATGAAAGAGTAGAGACTTCCCTCATGATTTAGAATAAAGACTTGTACTACATGATCTTCATGCTGGAGTGCAATGCTATCTGGTTATTTCTTCTTTGGGATCAGATGGATATACTGGAATTGGGATTTTTTTTTTCTTTCCCTTCTCTTATCCAAGGGAATTACAATGTGGCTAATTGCCTCATAGTTACATGGGTCTGCAGAGGAAGAAGGAGGTGGAGTTAGGCACATCCCTACACTGAGATCAGGAATTTAAGGCTGGGGGTGAAACTACTTCAGTGCTGGTGGAGAAGGACATATTGACAGATTCCTCCTGAATTCATCTCTGGCTTAGGCTGTATTCCTGTTGGAGTTTGGGTATGGGAGGGCAGCAGTGTACAGCTCCTAAAAAGCTGTGAGAAAGAATCAGTTTCTGGAAAAATGATCAAGAGGGGGCATGCCATGTCCTGGCAGTGGGCAGTAATGTTGCTGCTGGGCCACCCCTTCTGTATGATATTGCTTCTGATTTCAGTTGGGGTAGAGTTAATTTTATTCCAGGTAGCTGGTGCAGTGCTATGTTTTGGCTTTAGTCTGAGAACAGTGCTGATAACACACCCATGTTTTAGCTGTTGCTGAGTAGCACTTTACCCTGACCAAGGACTTTTCAGTCTCTCATGCTCTGCCAGTGAGGAGGGGCACAAGAAGCCAGGAGGGAGCAGAGACAGGACACCTGACCCAAACTAACCAGAGGATATTCCATATCACAGCACATCATGCCCAGTGAATAAACTGGAGGGGGGGGGTTACCGGGGAGGGAGCAGTCATTGCTCGAGTCAGGCTGGCTATTGGTCAATGGGTGGTATTACGCATTACTTTGTTGGTTTTTGTTTGTTTTTTTTTTTTTTTTTTTTTCCCCTTTTAATTTTTTTTTTTTTTCC
>NDXB01014516.1:29566-46699 GCA_002631895.1 Agapornis roseicollis
TTTTTTTTTTTCTTTTCCCCTTTTAATTTTATATTCTGTCCCATTGTTGTTTCCCTTATTATTATTATTCCTAGTATTATATTGTACTTTAGTTATTAAATTGTTCCTATCTCAACCTGTGGGGTTTATATGCTTTCAATTCTCCTCCCCATCCTGCCCTGGGAGGGGGAAAGGGAGGGGTGAATGTGTGGCTGCATGGTACTTTTGTTGCTGGCTGGATTTAAACCATGGCACTTTCCCTCATTTGCTGTGGCCTGGCATCCTGCTATGAAATAAAAAACAAGATTGTGTGCTCTCTTCAGCTGCTAAACAGAGGAAAGAAAAGTCAAGCAGCTAACATGTTTGTATGCTTCAGACCTTGCATTTGACATGAGTGGTGGACACAGGATCACCTGAAATATATACTTGCTCCATCCCAGAACAGGCTCTGGTGGCCTTGAGCAAAAGATTTCTTAGCCCAGCCATTGCATTTCCCATTGCATTGTAACTTGGCTGCTGTTGATGGGCATCAAGTAGCTTTGGTGAACCCAGGGCAGGAGTCTTGCTGTGAAGCCATTGGCACCTCTGAGTTGGGGGACAGTAGTATGTGTGTTCAATCTCCCTCTCAGGAACAGCAAAACAAGTAAAACGAATGAATTTGTCATTACATCAATTTTAGGTACTCCAATAGTCAGTTGTGGGCAATAGCAATATGATGTAACACTGGTATTGTCTTAAAATAATATTCCAAAATGTGTGTCATCTAATATGAAAACAAATATATCACCATCCTAAAATATCATTCATACAGGCTTTCATAACTGAATTTTAGTAAGTGGTTAGCATTTTTTAAGTGATATATTTTGAAAGAATGGAGAATATTTTAATCACTCACTTTCACTGTAAAAATATATCTTTCTTAATCAATAATTTCATGAATGCTTAAACCAGTCATCAAGTTCGTGTAGAAAGGCAAGCTGAAAGTTTTGTGAAAGTTGTAACTGTATCAATATTTATCCCATTAAAAACTAAAATCAATATCTAAGTTACAGCACAGGTCACAAGTAGTCAAAACACAGCCATTAAAGAAAGATAAATATGTTCTGTTGTTTTTGGGCTGTGTGATAAAGTCAAATGTGGACACAAGCTGACAAGCATTTCCAGATAGAGCAGCTGGTATGGCAACAGCTACTTAATTACCTGAAAGACATACATTCAGACAGGTTTCCTCAAATAATCTCATTTGCTCAATACTTTTGCCTGTTCCATGGAAGAGATCCTCAGTGTGTGAGCTGCAGCCTGTTAAATTCCAGATATTAGCTCAGGAGATGCATCTTTGCAGAACTGAAATGATTTGATGACATGACAGCTGCAGGAGCTTGTAGTTTTTGCTCTTGTTAGCAGGATTGTAACCAAGTTAGGAATGCTCATAGGATGGCAGTGAATGGGTAAAATACCAAGTGGTTAAAAAAATAGTTGGACTCAGGATGTTTGTGGGTTTACAGACAAATTATAAATGCAGCACTGCAGGGTTCTCCTCTGAGACCTGTTCAGTTGGACATTGTCAAAGATGCAAGATAGTGCATTCTTACCAGGTTTGAAGAGGACATCAGAGTGGGCTGAGCTGTTGGTTTGTCCAAGCTGGACTGCCATGCAAAGAGACAGGGGGGTTGGGCAAACAGCAGTCTGCAGCACAGATGTCCAACAGTTTCCTGGGTTCTTTTTATTCCAGATTATTCCTAATCAGACAACATATCTTGAGGAATAATTTTTTTTTAGGGACTAGGTTTAGGAAAATACGCCTCTCCATAAGGTCATCTGCTTATGTCTTTGCTTGCTGATACAGTACCTGTGGCACATGGCTGGCCAAGATTGGAAGTAAGTGTTGTGGACTCAAACTTTCAAAACTGTAAAACCATAAAAAATGACCTGAAAGTCCAGAACTTTGTAGCAATACCCAACACAAAATGTGGTATTGATTCAGTGGCTGCAGTGAGCTCTCTGGTGTCTTCAGACTGCTGGAGTTTTCAGAGTTCTCCAGTACTTTGTGATTTTATGTGGAAGAAAACTGGAACTTGTTCTGAAGAAAACTTTGTCCCTGGTTGTCTAACAGAGGTTGCAACCTCCTATTCAGATGCAAAACCTGGACCCTGTCTTTGGAACAAATTTCTGTGGTGAAGAAAGGACATTTTCTCATTACACTGAGTTCTTAATATTGGAAGTTCTGATGCATACTTTGAAGGCTGTCATTCTCAAATACGTTTATTAAAATGGGGGACCTCAATGATCTTGCTTTCCTCTACCAAAATTAATCAGCTTCTTTACTACTGTCCCGATTTTAGAAGAACATGGGGTCTTAAGCGGCCATGGTAAATTAAAGATAAAAAACTATTTCAAATCTTCTTTTAATTCTATACACATAGCGATCTGTTTCAGAGAATAAAATTTCCATGTCAAAGTTCAATATTCATTCTTTCACTTTGAATACAAGAAAATTTTATAATACCTTTTAACCAGCTGGGTAGTTGTCTCCAAAAGATAGGCATCAGGTTATAACTAAAGGATGGTGCTGCGGCAGATGATTCTGAACCTTGTTTGTTTGTTTGTTTGTTTTAAATTATGTATTTGTAGAGTTGTTTCAGACCAAGAATTAAGCTTGTTTTTTTTTTTTTTTGCTCTGCAGGCCTAACATATTAAAATATGCATTTTTCTCTTTTAGAATGCTATAAAATGTCAGAAGCTAGCATGAGGAAGCTGGAAAGTTTCCCTGTCCTACTCATTTTAGAGAGGTTTGAACAACCACCTTCTAAGTTTTAGGAAAAAGCTGGACATAAAGGGATCAGACAGTATTCCTAATACTTGTGTAGCCAGAATACTTTGTGTAACCAGAAATAAGAGCATCAGAATGTCAGAAGAGCACAAAATAGAAGTATCTTGACTGTTGCCCAATAGTCAGGAGGATCTCATGGAATGAGAAAGCAAGACCAGTACCAGGTCAGTATGGCAAGCTTTTGTATTCTACAATAATTCATTTGTGGCTGAAATCTTACACCAGCTCAAAGCATAACACTGTAATTTTTCTGGCTTCTTGAGTCCTGCATGCCTGGCTGACTTGTATGTGATCTTTCAGAATGTGCTTTTTCACAGTTTACTAATACTTAGCGGCTTAGGTTGTCTTGAGTTGTGAGTTCTTTATGTCTCAGGAGGATGAGAATCTGGATAATTCAAATACAGGATTTAGAGGTCTAGCAATCAATTGCAGAGAAGATGAATCCTTTACTTCAACTGACATAAGTACTCATAAGAAGAGCAGGCAAGGTGGATCCTGAGTAAGTAGTGGCAATATGTGATATTGAGGGTACCTATGACATTCATTTGAAATTGGAAAACCTGATGTTAGACCATAATTCCATGCCTGTCTGGAATGATAGCTAGAGGCTGGATATCCCAGAGCATCTCAGAGAATCTTCCTTTGCAGCTGGAGTCATGTGTCCTAACACAAGTGAATGATTTTAGGAGTAGTGTGGGGTCCTGCTTGGACCAGAAGGGTGTAGATCTCTCTTAAGTTTTTTTAGTATCTGCAAATGTTTCAAAAACTGTAGGACATCTCATATTAACTGCATCCTGCTTCTAGTAGCAGGTAAGCTAAATTGGTCTTTAGGCTTCATTGACTATAGTGGCTTGCTCTCCAGTGATTATACTGGGAGTTTAGACATTAGCTCACATGTTGATGACTAAATCTAGCTAAATCTGGTCCTTAATTTAGGAAAATTTTATTGCCTTCCAGAGTCTTTTAAATTCTCTGTACAATTAATGACAAGATGTTAGTACTTAGAGGATGGCTGGGTCTTGTTTTGGTTCAGAGATGCCTCCCTTTTTCTTTAGGTAATGGGAAAAACCTGGACAGCTATGATAGGCAGAGCTAAATTGTCCTGCAGAGTTCTGTGCTTGAAATATTGGCAGATAGCATTTTCGTTAGAATTCTAAATTAGATATAATAGATTCTACCTGTCTGTCCTTAGAAACCACAGTGAATTCTTGCTAGATTTAAGAATCTAATTACTAAAAATAGAGATCTAATCTCTTTTTCTAATACACAGTTCTTGAGAAGAGCAGGAAATAAAGTGTTTAGGTCCAAGGGGACACTGAACAAGAAGTTGAACATACATACTCATCAATTCCAGTTTCTTTTTTACACTGTGAGGTCCTTCAGACATCACCTTTTGCAATTTCCTGAGTCAACAGCCTAGGGACATAATGCAATAAATCACTGAACTGATGATGGGGAAAAAAAAATAGCTTGTTGCTGTTCTTAAAATAGGTTTCTGGTATATATATAGTATTTCAATTCCTAAAGATTTGATCTACAAAAGGACATAGATTATTTTTTTTGATGGCCAGCATTGCATCATGTAGGTTTACGTGCCTATTTCCTAAGCTTAACTATATGTCGGATGAGGTACATTATCCACAATGCGAACAGACAAGTAGATATCTCATTGTATAATATTATAATGTATATATATTGTTATAATGTATAATGTATTGTTATAATGTATAATGTATTGTTATAATGTATAATGTATAAATTATAATTGTTATAATGTATAATGTATATATATAATATATATATTGTTATAATGTATAATCTCCAGCTGGGCTTTTGAATAGCTGCCCAAGCTAATCAACAAGAACTGTTTCTTACAACCCACATCTCTTGAGGTACAGGTGTTTAAATCTTAGTCACAGTGTTGAACAGTCATGAGCAGCAACTTTCAAGCCCTTCCCTAGCTAAGATGCCTATTAACTTGAAACTTTTTTTAAGCAGAGAGTCAGTAAGTGAGTGGATGTCACTCTGAACACAGAGCTAGAGGCAGGAGGGTTACAAAAACTGCAAAAAAAACAAACCCAAAAACCAGAAAAGCTCAAAATTCAGCACACTTTCAGAATGTGGGAAAGAACCACAATTGCATCCAAAAGGATTCATTTAGCCTTACTCGCTTTCCGACTGTAATCCCCAGCCAATGGGCTGTAGGTAACTCTCTACCTGTCTTGCTGCAGCAGTGCTACTTAAGAAACAGAAGCAGGAAATCATGATTACTTAAGAGAAGCTGCCTGGTGCCTGTCTCTTCCTCAATGAGATGGTATTGTAGTTTCCATTAGAGCATTAGATAAAAAAATTAAAATTAAAGTATTTTTGAGTTTTCTTTCTTTCTTTTTTTTTTGTCCCCTACTAAGTGAAAAAGGAATTTTAGCAGCTTCCTGGTTGAGTTTCTCCTTTTCCTGCAGGGATCAAACAGAATACTCTAATGAGTTCAGCATTTACCAAGAATTATTTAAGAATTTGGTTAGTTAAGGAGAGGATGGTAGAAATCAGGGAAGGACTTCCATGTATGAGTATGGGTTTGTAATCCTGAAAAAGAGGTAACTGTGGGGTCTATAACTGTGCAGTCAAGAGAGGAAGTTGAAATGGTAATAGTTATTAACTATTCCTCAT
Source organism: Agapornis roseicollis (assembly GCA_002631895.1). Lineage (NCBI taxonomy): Eukaryota > Metazoa > Chordata > Aves > Psittaciformes > Psittacidae > Agapornis > Agapornis roseicollis. Next base: position 35,043 of record NDXB01014516.1, read on the forward strand.
ACAAAATAGTGAGGTATTAAACTAGTTCAGAACAAAAAGAGGAGCAGTACTGTAGTGCAGCTATTTTGAGTATTTCATTGCCACATGATGGTCCAATGCAGCCTAAGAGAAAATTTTGTCAAAATCAGATAAATGGCTCGCTCTTTACCTTACAATTGCAATTGATAAACAGAACATAGCAGTGGGAGATAGGGTTAGTAGTCATGCCTATCTTATCAGAAACCGAATTTTTCTCAGTCAGGCCTTTTTTGCTTTCCTTGCAAAGAAAGATTTTTCTAGAAAGTAAGTAGAAAAGGTTACAGCATTGCACTGGTTGAGACCTGGCTCAAAACAAATCATCAGCTCCCCAAACACATATTCAACTGGGTAGCTCTCTTTTTACTTCCCTCAGCATATGAGAACAAGCTTGATTGTACAAGAGATCCATATAGCACTTTTTGAGAGAGGGAAATAAAGTTGCTTATACAAACTGCTGCTTGTGGCTTATCCAGAGATACAGCACAGCTTTGAGCTAATGCCTGAGGAACTGAAGATCTAGTACCAATACACAATGTCTCCATCTGCTGATTCCTAATGCAGAGTTTTCCATATCCTTTTGCATAATCCAATGGAAAGCACACTGCTGATGCTGTGACAGATGGATGCCTGCTTCCAAGTGGGAAGCAGACCGTTTGTTAAATCTGGTATCTAAGTACAGCATTGCCTAGCAACTGTGGGAAATGGAGGCAAATCAAAGCATCAGAGAACATTTCACCTGGTGCAACTTGGGGCATGGAGGTTTTTTGTTTGGTTTGGGTTTTGTTTGTTTTGAAAAGAAAATACCTCAGTTTAATCCCATGTAAAACAGTATTAGGTGATTATGTCTTACTATCACAGAAGCAAATAATGTTCTCACTGTTCTCACAGGAGTGTCAGGACATTTCCCAAAGAAAAGCACTGATTTACTGATTATGAAGAGATTCAGACCCAGTAATGAATGAAATGGAAAGACCCCTATCTGTTAGTGGTTTTTATTACAACTTTGCTTTAAATCTTAATCATAAGGAGTTTGTATGTATGTCATTACATATATGCCTGTGTTAAGCCCATGACACTCCAAAGGTGAATCAGCAAGGCAGCACTGCTATTCTAGTTCTCATCCTTTGTAGCAACACTTAGTCTCTCTTTCCTTCTTTCCAAGAGATATTGCAGAATAAGAGCTGAAGTTTAATAATGACTAATTCATAGTTTACCTCCACAGAAAATTCTGGGTTAAAATAACATCGCTTTGGCAAGGGCAAATGACTTTGTTAGTACTTTAATGCCTGCAGCACCAAACCCTTGCTGCCTTGAATGCAGCCTTGCACGTGCTTTCTATGCAGCCTTGGATGTGAAATCATGGATATCCTGAACTGCTGTATAAATGATCTATGGCTACTCAGCTAGATTTCCTGTGTGTACTGCTTTTCTATATTGAAAAGTCCAGGCCACTTTTTGTTTAACATTCACTTGCCAAAAAAAATCTTTTTCAGAAAAAAATTTAAGAAGAACACAGAGGAACTGCATATGGATTTATACAATTACAAATGTGTATTTAAACTGTGGAGAAAATGAGGCCCTTCCAAAAAAAAGTATTTGTTTGTTTCTATGCACATCTAGGGAACATGCATTTTAAGTTTATTGTTTTAAGCTGGATCAACGTAAACTCTAGGCTGAGCCAAACTGCCTTGATATACCTTAGCACTAGCTGCAGCAGTACTGATTAGCTGAGCCCTAAAACACTTGAATCACCCTCAAACACCTGAATCATTCTGTAACTACACCTGGATGGCAGGTAAAGTAACATAGGGCACATCAAATGGCACCAGCCACCCTTGGCAGGCAAATGAAGGGTCCCTTGTCATGTCTGCATCTAGTAAAATGTAGGGAGTTCTGAGTCAGTTTTTATTTGCATATATTGTAATGCTAAACATCTCCTCAGTACTCTACCAACATTTAAACCAGTGGACACAATTTTGTACTCTCCTGCTGGATTCGATCTGGCTTGCATCATTTCAGAGACATTGAGCAGCAAACTCTAAGTACATGGCAGCCTTTGGCTTGTGGAAATCAAGCTCTGCTTTAATATTAAGCAGTAAAATCAGAAGGCAAAACCACTGGGTCTCAGCCTGTTTTTAATATTTCTAAATATGTAATACATAAAAAAAAATCCAGAAATTTCTCAAATAAAATTTCTCAAATAATCTCTAAATAAAGAAGCACTGAACATTGCTGCTCATACACTGAAAGCACATCTGTGAATGCTGTGTGGCACATATACCCCCAGGCTAGTGCTAAACCTGAACCAACTGAGTTATTAATAACAGCACTGGGCCAGAAGTGTATTGAGTATAGACTGATCTGTCATGCTTCCTGGGTAAGTTTGCAGCCTAAGCTAAGCTTTCTGCAGTTGTAACTAGACCACCACTGAACAGGAGTTTGGTGATATAAAGCTTATGCAAATGATCTCTGCTCTATGGTTATTGAAATACCAAGATGTTATGGATTTATATTATGTTTAGATCAATCAAGGAGGATGCTAAAGCTTACATCTGGATCCAGGGGCCTAAACTTCCTTAGTCTCAAGAATAAGAAATTTTGTAAAACATGTTATGCTTGAGGGATGCCTACAATATTGAATGAAATCTTCTAAAAATGTGCAGTTTCTGTTGTATCATTACCTAAAGAGGAAATAAGTCCCTTCTAGATTAGAACTTGACGTAAAACAAGAGAGAGGTTTTTGGCCCACTCTCTGATTTTGGAGGTGTGATGTTAGCAGGTTGTATAGCCTGTCTCCTGCACCAGTCATAAGGGGTAGTTCTGGTTGGTTGATGTATTGCAATATGAAGTACTACATCATCTAACTTCTAGGCACTTAAACTAGTTGACAGACTTGATATCAAGTTGTTAGCTGGATATTTTGTATTTCTGTAAAGATTTAGATACTGAAGCATTAAATTAGAGAAATCTGCACTCTGCATAAGATGCTCACTCAAAGAAGGCAAAGACAGGCTCCTTTCTATGGCTTTACCTTATTATGACCTGGAGAAAGGATTTACAGAGAGAAACACTTTCCTGAAGGTTGGTCTGAAGGTTGAGCCTAAGTACTTTCTCTCAACAGATGATCTCCTTCTACCAATGTTCTGTGTTACGCTCTCACTGGCAAGTCTCTCTTCTAGTCTTTTTTGTTCCTAAGCACGTTGGCAATTACGCTTTCTTCCTTTCTAAGAGCTTTCCAGCTAGGAGGCTGCAACATACTCAATTCTGTACAGCAGAAACCAAAACAGTTTTGAAAACTTTCTGTTAGAAATATGGCATCTGAAGATTTGAGATGACATTTCATCCCTGCCCCCCCAGGTATGGTGCAGATGAGGGAATATTTTGAAGATCTGCATCTTGTTCTAAGCATGGAAAGGAGGATTTACTCTTTCTATTCCTAATTGTTTAGCAGTATTTTCAACATAAATCATGCTCTGCTCTTGATTTATAATATAAAACACACTTTTTTTTTTTTGTCTAAAATAATTCAGAATTTTTTATCATTAGAGTCTTTTTAGTTATACAGAAACAAGGCCATGCAGAAGATGTAATGATTCTAAATCAACATTTTCTTTGGGTGCTGTGCTTTTGAACTTATTTTCATTATTTTTCTTGCTGCAACAAGGAAAAAATTATTGTAGAATAGAACAGTTGTAACAGTATTCTGACAAGTCCAATTTATATGGTACATTGTCACAAAAGAAAATGAGGAATGGCTATATAAACCTACTCATATGCTTTTGAAACTCCTTGCAGGAGCTAGAACAACATACTATTAAAACTTCAAATATGTATTCAATATGTGTGTTTTTAAATAAAACTTCATAAATATTCAAATTTAAGATAAACAAATACAGAATAAAATACACTAAGAAACTGATATGTAGACAAAGGTTTATTTACACCATACAACATTTTAAATATTTTATACACAGCTGCAGCAGAGAAAGCTACTCTGAGCTTTCCAGAGAAAACTGCAATAATAAAGATGTGAAATATATTATTCATATAAAAGTGAGATTATTACTTTATTGCATTTAAAGCAATGAAGAATGTAGCTCAACAGACATTCATTTAATGACAAAACCTTTGCTTTTATATTATAAAGTAAAAAGTGTAGTAATGGCCAAACAGACTGTTATAAACTTTAAAAACTGCATAAATATATACATTGTGCTTCATGGTGAAGTTTTTTGAAAACTAAACCAAATGAAGCTGTTACAACATGAATCGTTGCTTGAGGTTTATCTATAAAGATTACCTTACAAATCCATTCCACGGGTACTTACAACACACGATGGTAAGAATTGTACACCTGGTTCTCCACTAGCTGCGCTAGTGGGAATATACTGTACGAAAAAACCACTGACATTTGGCACAGGAAGAGCCTGACATAAAGTAGTCACAATGTTCAGACAGGAGCGTCAGGCTTCCCAAAGTCTCTTTATTGTCAGTGCAATGAATTATTTTTGTTTTGTTCAGTTTGTTTTTGTTAAACTTCTGTTTGAAAGTCACCTTCTTGCACATCTAAAGGCAAGTTCAGACATTTCTCCCATTCTGATGGTCTGAGTTCTAAAGCATCTTTTGCCTCTGTGTCTAATACATTTATCGTTGTATAGTGTTGGTAGTCGCCTGTGGTTTTGAAACTCTCCCAGGGAGCCTTGCTTGGTGCTGAGTTCTCCTGAAGACCAAAGAAAGAAGAATTAAAACCAAGGATGAACTAAGGTGTTTTTCACTTATACAGCTGTTTGTTAACGTGGTCTCATGAGACACAGAAGGTAGAGAGGAGAAATGGATTTGCAGGGAGCCAGGCTGGCAAGTGTTCAGCACCCTTGTGACTGTCTCTGTGAACAATCAACACTTTGGCAGGCTCCTCACCTGAGCTGCCAGCTAAGCCCTTTCTTTCACAAGAGCCAATGTATGTGAGGAATGGCAGAGTGATCCAGTACCAATAGCCATCTCTTTAATAGCAGTTGTCTAGAAAAATGGGAGAAGAGAAGGGAAAGGTAATTGAGAAGAGCTTGCTGCCTGAAATATAGAGTGGTTTGAAACGGAGATTGCCAGCTGGATTTTAAATTGGGGCAAGTGCATGAGCCACTGGAACCTAGTCCTTGAAAATGCTGTGAGAGTCACCTTGCTTTACAGGCTGATGAGCTCATGCATATTAGGTTTAACAGGCTGAAAGCTGTTTATTTTCAACTGGATGAAATTTTTTTGAATGCTAAGTTTTATAAAGTAGAAGACAGCATGGACTATGACTAATTTAATTAGTGATTTCTGTTGTAAAATGTTGGGTGGGACTTAGTTGCCAAAACCTGTAATTTTTACTCCATCTTAGATGCCTTTGCATTTTCTGCTGGATCTCAATCTTTCATGAGAAGTGCAGGTGTCCTTTGTCATCACTGCCATCACTTGAGGCCATCTAAAATAGCCTAAGATGCCTATATTTAGGTACCTGGATCACTCTCTGATTCTTACAGATTGACCATTCCTCTAGGCAGCTTTTATTAGCAGACCTTTCAAGAACAGAGCGCTGATGTGAGACAGAATAAACACAACTCTTCCACTGAGATTCCCTTTGAGATTTTGAATTAATTGAAGCTTTTAATGGATGGCAAATCTCAAATAGGGAGGCAAATACAGACTTTAGATGTAATTAGGGGAAGTGAGTGAGAACTGAGTGCAAAATAACACATATCACAGCTAAAGGTTCATCAAAGAATCAGGGCCAAATTTCTGCTGGATTAAGATGATGTAAATGATGCATATCCATTGGCCTCACATCTGCTTAATACCTCTTCTTCATGTCTGAGAGCAGCTCTTCTGAAAAAGTTATAGAATACAATGATTCTAGCTCAGTTCCATTCAATATACAATTTTCACATTATAAAATTATATATAAATTTATTACTAATGATAATATTACAGCTAACAAATATGTCACACTAAATCAGCAGTTTTAATTAGGCAGAATCAACTATTTCCTTGCTCTCATTATCAGATGTAGTCAGAGTGTTATGCATGTGTGTATGAGTGTGTGTGTATAAATTTGAGTTATGATGATAGCAGAGTCAACTCAGGATGAATTTAATTTTTGCTTTTCCCATGGTAAATATTTATAAACCTATTATGGAAAAGCTGCAGCTTTGCAGAGACCCTGTGTGCTTTCTGGACCATCTCATGCACAGGTAAATCTAGCTGGACTTGTTTATAGTAGCTAATTTAATATCTGCTTGTCTAGCTAGAGGAAAAGCCCTATTGGCCAAATTACATTAGTGAGCTGCTTTCTCTGTACAAAGTCCTGTAGACTTGGTAGGTAAATACAGATTTGAAATGTGTTCCCTACAGTTCAATTACTTGTCATCTATAATGGCGTCAGCCAGTTAGTTGTGGTCTAGTTGTAAAACTTAATGAGTGTAGTCATAGGTTAGACTACTGAAAATATCCTTTGTTCTACTTTCCAAGGCTATATAAAGGTAGCACAGAGTGAGGTCTTCTTGGGATTCAAGGGACTCTTGTCAAGGATACATCATATTTTAAATATCTAAGGAGGAAAACTTACCATACTGCCTGATTTTGGTACATCTCGAAATCTGTCCAGTGTCTGAAATTTCTGATTTAACTCTTGAAACAATTCCATGTGCCTCTTTCTTGTATGCATGACCTTCTGCAAAATGAAACATAATTGCTCATATTTATAATTGAATCTGGGCTTTTTTAGGGGAAGCATTATTTTCCCCAGCATAATAAAGTAAATTGAATTTGGCAGGGCCATCTTTTCCCAGTAGACTCAAACAATGGAAGTGAATTGCACCAAGCCTTCTCTCTTCTCTGTTTAATGTTCTTCCTGTACACAAGAGGCTGGTTTTACCCCACATTTATTGGGTTGTTGAAACTAAGGAATGCTGGGTTTTGCTCGCCTAGATTTATTTTGAAAGTGATGGCAGTTTCTCAGATGGATATTTCTCTTGCACATTAGCAGTATTTTCTAGAATTTCTGTTTTCAGCATGGATGCTTATTTTTTAATTTCTATAGGAATACAACAGAAGTTAGTAATGGTTCCTATGGGATTAATTTTTATGAGAGCACTGAACTTGGACATCCTGGTCCAAAATGGAAAAGCACAAAATGTTATGTCTTTTTATGACATCTTCTGTCATTCACATAATCCTAAAATGCAGTTGGAATGGCAGAGTTTTTCAATTTCACCTGAGTTCTTTTTCCTGGTCTGGCCAGTTGGAAACCACCCTCCCTCCAGCCCATACACAGGGCACTTTTCCACAGAAACTAATTATATGGCACCCGTATGCAAGAGGTGGGGACTCAGTGCCCACAGTTGGAGGAGCCCTCAGCCATGTATCTGCCTTGGCAGCTACATAGAGAGTGAAGCCAGTTTTCAAGCATACTATGTAAGTTGTTTCCAAACAAGTTCATGCTCAGCTATGGATTCAGACCAGCCTCTGGAGCAAAGCTGAAGGCTGCTTACTGTTCAAGCAATCTCACAGTTCTGTGGTCTGGGTGGGCAGGGGACAGGAGGGACTGAGTATGTGTCACCTCAGTCCAACAGCAGATGGGCCTAACTTGGCTTTTCTTAAGTTTTTATAACTACTTAAAACTGAGTTACATCCAGGGCAGCAGCCAATAACGTTGATAGAAAAGATGCAGGACACCAGTCCCTATACATGTCCACTAATTGTCAAGCCTGATTTTTCCCTGGTACTGTGCATGACAAACTCTGCAAACTTATGCAGTGCCTGAGTATGAACCTTCCCAGCAAGTAACGCTTTTGCCAAGTCTGGGTTGCTACCTTTTAATATGGAATAGCAGTAACGCACCCTCAAATAATGCTTTACCAATACCAATTTTAAATTTTATCTTTTATTTGCATTCTGTGTTTATAATCTCATGAAATGCGGTTGCTCTCTTGGCCATGCTTTTCTACAGCTATGCTGTAATAGCCATATAATCCTTAATATAGCTACACCGTAACTTCAGAACTTGTTTCACTTCTGAGAACAGGAAATTGGCAATATTATTCACAAAAGAGACACGAGATACGGCAGCAATTAAAGACCTATTAACTTCACAAGAGTTGGGGGGTGAATAACGGAAACAATTTTGCAGGATTTGGTGAGGAACTCTTTGCAAAATGTAATTTAACTAAAGATAGCTGATCTAAATTTATGAGGGGAGTTTCACTTAAGTGACTTCCTAGGGATTCTTTTAAGCTATTGCTGTTATGGTAGACTTGGATATGTAGCAAATTTCATATACATAGAATTGTAAAAAGAAAGGTTCTGCCTCAGAGATTATTATTGGCTGAAATAAGGAGACATGCTAGTGGGGATAAAATGGACTTGGTAGGTTAAAGTACTGGTTCTAAAAGCAGGAAACAGCCTATGACAGTGAAACAAGTGTCTCCAGTTGGAAACATTTTAATAGAAGGCTAGGAATATTGAGAATGCTGCTTTCTGATATTTTTCTGAATCCTGTACCCAAGAATTTGTTAAATAGCAAATATGAATAATGCAAATGTCTTACTCAGTTCATTACATTATTCCTGAGGAGAAGCAGGTGGGAGGAGAAATTAAACACTTGCAGTGGGAAGTCTGCTAGAAAAAGGCTTTAAAATTTATTCTTAATAGCAGAATGACTCGTATGCACATGTACCTATGGATCTTTTGGTTTATTCGTGTTTTCCTTGCTTTCATTCCGTAATTCCTACCCACTGACACCCACCTCTCCCCACTGCTTATAAAGAACTATAGGAACTGAAGGTGCGGTAGCTTAAATTTCCTTTAACTCTTCTAGATTCCTTTTAAATTCCTTGTTAGAAAGCACCATGTGATCTCTTTTTTAGAAAATCATAGAATCATAGGATCATAGAATAGTTAGAGTTGGAAAGGACCTTAAGACAATCTAGTTCCAACCCCCCTGCCATGGGCATGGACACCTCACACTAAACCATGCCACCCAAGGCTCTGTCCAACCTAGCCTTGAACACCACCAGGGATAGAGCATTCACAACTTCCCTGAGCAACCCGTTCCTATTGTGTAACTCCTTCTCCATTATAAGAAATCTCACAAAGTATTTGTAGGGGTTTAATCTGTTTTCTCTTTTACATGGTTTATGCGGAAAATACAGCTTTACTAATATTAGAAATACCTAAGTTTTATCAATACAGAGCTAGAGATCTAAACCAATATATACTAGGATGATTGTAGAATCAGAACCCAAACAGAATGTGAAGATGCTTCTAATGCTGTTCTTTGAAAGCACACCTCCTTTAGGTGGACCTGGGGATTCGTCCATTAATTCTCATCCCCTACAGAAGCACCTGAGTCTGCAAAATGAGTTAGATCACAGACACATCTTGTGGTCTTTCCTGCAGGTTTTATAACTCCTGTGCCCCACACCTGTAAGGGGGTCAGTCTGAACTGACACCCCCTCCACGTTTCTGTACCCACTCACAAGTAACATCAGATATGTGTTTTGAAAGACTAAGCCTTAGTCATGAGCATACACTTTCAGAAGAGGATTCAGTGTGTGAACAGCTATCATCAAGAAGGGAAGGACTTAAATATGACTCTGTACCCAGCTCCTTTTTTTTATTTATGACAAGGTTTTAGCTGAACACTAGATCAAGCACAAATACTCTCATGGAGATTTGCGGTCAATCTTATGAATAACAGTAATAACAATAATTCTTCTTCAATTTGACTTGGAGATTTTATGTACTGTCACAGGTAAAAATGCTCTCAAATATTGTATGAAACAGCTAAGAGAAAAGAACAGATGGGGGAATGCCTTCCCAGCCCTATAATGGAAACCTGCTGTGTTTTCAAGATGATATAGGTATCAGCTGCCAAATTTAGGAACAGGAAAGGATTTTTCCCTGAAGGCATATTTTTTTTTCACCTTTATCTTCAAGAGATGTCTTCAGGTTTGGAAGAGAATGATTTTATAACTGTCATATGAGTTTGCAATGTTGTTACAATAAACAGCTATTGCAGAAAAAATTCTGAAAGAATGCAGATCTGGCCATTAACGATCAATTTTGTATTATTGCTGGTGAGAGGCTACTGCTCTGTGGAAAGAAAATAAGACATTCTGGTATTCACACTTGTCCTGTGTATCCTTGCTCTCCCTCATGGGTGGAACACAAAAAGAGACACAGATTACTTGAATCCTGGGAAGTAGGGCAATAAAGCACTTTTCTATATTATTTGACATAGATTTTATTACCATAATAGATCCTATGAATGCCTCATAGAAAGGGGATGGTGGGAAAATCCAGGATTCCCATCATCTTGTAGAATTTAATGGTAATTATGATCTTGAATCCTCAAAATACATGCCCATATTACAGTTCAACTCTCGTATATGTTTTTTTAAGTGTCAGTATACACCTATTATAAAACCCTCCTGGGATTTTCCACACCATCTGTATTTCTTTCCAACATAATTAGAATGAATTTAATTTGATTTGATTGCTAAGTATTACTGCTAAGACTTCATGAAAGAGGTACCTCTCCAGCTCTAGGAAAAACCACAAAATAATGGCTGGGGTTGGAGGGCAGTTCTCCAGGGTTACAACAGGCAGAAGAAGCAAGTATCCAAAAAACTGAGACTGCCCCATCCTGGTCAAGTTTTGGATACTGGACTGCATGTATAAGTCTAAACTATTTCTTGATAATAGCAAGAAAATAGCTGTAAAGCTGTTGCGTGTTGACTATTCACTTTAGCAAACTTTGAAGTTGAACTATATTAGTGTTTTCCAAAATCCAATAATGTATTATGTAGCAGAAATACCGTGTGCCTACAGACTAAACCCAGTATGGCACAGTCTGTCTTTTTTTTTTTTTTTCCCCTCACACACAGATAATTTAAGAATGCAATGGTAAACTATTTAAAAAGAGAAAATAAGACAGGGGCACAGTTTTGGACAGCTTCCTCTTTAACCAGCTTAAGATCTACGAGAAGGGCTGGCCAGTTTGGGTATCAACTTTTTCTCTCTCTATTTGCTTTAACTGGAGACATAAGTTTNTTTTTTTTTTCTCACACACAGATAATTTAAGAATGCAATGGTAAACTATTTAAAAAGAGAAAATAAGACAGGGGCACAGTTTTGGACAGCTTCCTCTTTAACCAGCTTAAGATCTACGAGAAGGGCTGGCCAGTTTGGGTATCAACTTTTTCTCTCTCTATTTGCTTTAACTGGAGACATAAGTTTTCTATAACACTACACAGCACGGCTTCTATTATTTATAGTCCATTGCAAAGGGCCTTAGAACTGCATCTGTATTTCTACATATATTGGAGATAGCAGAGAAAGAGAGTATTTTATGGTCTTGAGTACAGTTGTTGTCTGCCTATGTTCATACTATATAGCAGCTGGCTTTGAGTTTTACCTGTGACCCTCAGAAAAAAATGGCCTTTTTTATTTCTTAGGTTTTACCTCAAATTGTCTATATTAAGTGCAGTGTTGTGCTACAGCACACTAGCACACTATTTACTTTATTTTTTCTTTTTTTTTCTTTTTTTCTTTTTTTTTTTTTTTTTTTTTTTTTTTTTTTTTTTTTTTTTTTTTTATTTAAT
>NDXB01014516.1:55406-119704 GCA_002631895.1 Agapornis roseicollis
TTTTTTTTTTTTTTTCTTTTTTTGTTTTTCATTTTCTTGTTTAGGTTTTTTATTTGTTTGCTTTTAATTTTAGACCCTTTATCTTCTTGGCTGTAGCAGTATTTTTTTCCTGAAGTCCCCTGCCAGTGATATGGCCAAGGACCTCTGGAGCTGACTGCCTTTGAATGTATTAAGACCTCTCATGAATGAATACAGAAGGATTATTTTGGTCAGACAATCAGCTTCCATTCTAAGGGCTTTATTCTTCACATAAAGTCTTTCTTCACATAAAGATCTCACAGCAGAAACTCAGAAAGAAAATAAGGAAGGAAGATATGAGACTGGAAAGAAAATTCTAGCCGTTTACATGGAAAATTTGAGAAGTGCTTTCCTTCCTGTTCTTACAGAGCAGATGCTCTTTCTCTCCTTTAATAAATGCTTTTATTGCCTGCTTTTGCATAGGCTTCATCTTAAAAATAGCTAAAAGTCTTTGTCTCCTTTCATTTTTTTTCCATTTCTGCTCACATTACGCTAGCCATAATTCCTGTGAAGGAACCCTTCATTCTTCTGCAAAGGTAGTGATGCAAGTTCCTAGTGCACTCAGGCAGCAGGTATCTACTTCCTCTTGTAGTTTTAATTTACATAATGAAAAGAAGGTAATTACTTATCCTGGATGTCTACCTGTTGCACAGATCACCTTCTTCCTCTATATTTAAACCTCCTAACCTTTCTCTGCATCTAAGTGGCTGGGAATGCACTACTTCACTTCAAAGTAATTCCATTTTAATGAGCACACCACTCTGAGTGTACACTTCCAAAATAAAAACCATTCCAGAAGAGTATACAGAGAGCACTTTCTTCATTAAAATTGAAACACTTTGAACTGAAGAAGCACACTCCAGTTTGATGCCAATGTAGCAAAGCCAGTTTTAACCCAAGCATATAAGGGATGTATAGGAGATTAGCCAGATGTTCAATTACTCCTAAGAAACTCCATGGTGTACTAATATGCCTGCCTTTGCCTATAATTGCATGAGTACTTTTGGGTACATACCAAATAACATAAAACCCCACTGATTTGCACATTTGGAATTTGCAGATCCTTAAGTTTACACTTTTCTGGGCAATACTTGCATGTAAATGTTATGGCATTCTCAGACTATCTTTTGAAAGTGTATATGTAATATACACTTCATATGTAATAAAGCATTTGATTGTTCCCAATGAAGTATTTTCTTGAGAAAAAAATATGCAGATATTAAAACTAGGAGAAAGTTTAAGAAGAAAGTTTGTGACACACTGTAGGATTCAACCGACTAAAATTAGGACATCATCATTTTTGAAGTTTATATCTAAACTACTCATTCTGCCTTCCTTTATCACACCTGAAAAGAGACATCTGCACTGAGGGCATGTGATTTTCTTTGTCGTGGAGTAGATGTCTAAAAGCAGTCTAAAAGTGTGTATTTCTCTCTTTGACCCTAAATGGGATCCAAATATGTAAAGTTCTTTTTGCATATCAGAAGGGGAATGCCTACATTTAGATATCTAATGGTAGGGGTGACAAAACCTTCCTGCAGAATTAAAAGTCAGGATATATATATTCTTGTACTGATACTATACTTATATTCCAAACCATGCATCTTCAGTGGTCATAATGAATACAAAGTTTAAATAAAAGAGAACATAAAAAGGAAATATAAAAATAATTTAGCCTTCACTTTACACAGCTTTGTTTTTTTTGGCTATGTACAAAGTGTGTATTCAAATGATGGCTGATTATCTCTTTGAATGTGCCAAATACAGAAAATAATTTATTTAATGAATGTAGAAAGGTAAAGATATTACTAAAAAGCTATTTTTTTCCAAACATACTCAATTCTTTGAATGATAGTTCACATAGGTCTGTAAACCGGTTCCTTCAAACACAGTACTCAAGTATTTCACTATTAAGATGGAAATGAATTTTTAAAGAATAATGTTATTTTAAGATGTGAAAAAACTTAAGCTTTATATTTTTTGAAGGGTCCTTTAATTCTGCTGGTTTAGTTTTATGGCCACAAAGACTACCATCCGCCACAAAGACTACCATTGTCCACAAAACGAGTGGGCAAATAAGAACTATTGTATGTATGTCAATATATTGTATTTTACTGGGTATCCACTTGCAAACAGCTATGCCTGCAACATTTTTGTGGTTTGAGGTATTTGTGGCTTCATAATTACACTTCTGAAATCAGAAGCTGGGTCAGATCTTGTCTGAAAATGAGTCACACAACATCTTAAGGTATTCTGAGAAGATGATAAATTCTCTAACTGCTACATAAGATATTCCCATTATTATGTTTTTAATAGTTACTGACCTTAAATTAAATTAAAAGAAAAAGGAAGAATTGTGTTAACAGAGGTCACAACTGCCTAAATGCATTTTACTCACATGGTAGTTGAGAATTAATGTGTAGTTACATGATAAAAATAATAGTATTATGCTAATTCCAGAGAAAGCACCTGGAAACATGAAGTGGAAAGCAGTGAAAGAACCCAACTCCCTGTATTATGAAGAAGACACAAAAAGAGGCCTCCACCACTTGTCTTGCGACACCTCTGTTTCTTCAGAAAAATGAAAGGGGAACTGTCCCTGTAAAGCAGAAATCCATGAACTTTTATGTTGGAACTCAGCTGGGACAGCAGAATGAGCAGAATGAGTGGGAGGATTCTTACCGCTCAACATCATCTCCTTTACTTTGTCCTGTCATGCTCTGTCTGCAAAAACAGGCAGAATGATCTGAATTTCATGCTGCAGTGTTTGCTGATAAAACCTTGTCTTTTGAAAGGTCTTGAAATCTTTTAAAGTCATATTGTACTGGACATAAAAAATACTTTGACAATTCCTTGCCCTCCCTTCTTTATTTTGTTTATGGCAGCAGTAAATTTAATCCAGCTGGTCAGTTTAGCCAACTCCATTTGGGGGCTTTACCTCAATCCTTGCTTTTTACACACTGCAAATATATAAAATGCAATCACAGTTTTTATCTGGCTGGATCTGTTCATCTGAATCTGCTTGAAACACTGATTTTCTTCTATGTACATTTTTTTCATGTTCCTATCTTCAATTCATTGCAGCTCATCCTTATCAAAAGATGAAGTAATGCTATATAATCAAGTAGTGTTGAGAATCACAAAAGCAGACTCAAAAGACAAAACAGTTCCTTTCATTTCTGATCTGCTTAATATCTGTTCTTTTCCTAATACTTTGGAATTATGCTAGGTTCAATAAGGTTTAATAACATAACTATTTACATCTTTCTGTACCAAAATAAGCTTTCTAAACCTAATATTTTTACCAAGGTAGAAGAGGCTAAATATTTGCTAGCATATTTTACTATATTTTTCTACATATTTTACTTCATACTTAGTGGTCCCATCTGAGAATAAAAATTACTTACAGAATAGTGATTCAAATTCTGTGTCTAAATCCTATCTCAGAAGCAAGTTTAAAATATGAGACAAATGCTGTCAAAAAGAGAATAACTCTAAGGAGCAGTGCACTATACTCAGAGATTTTCAACCATGTTTTCTGGTGGCCTCAGAACTGAAATTGTCCCAATTTTTACAAATTAACTAAGGTCTTATTTTTTTTAGGTCTCCTAGATGGCCTTTATCACCAATGGGAAGAGAATGGCATCACCATAGAGTAATTCAGACCTCAGATGGAGTGGACTATATAGTGGCACTTTTATCTTGTCAAGGAATTATGAATCTTCCCTAGATGTCTCACCCATATGTCCAGTCTTAACTGGACTGGATTTGAGCCCCTATATCTGACAAAAATTAACTGAAAGACAGTATTGTAGATAAGGTAGGAGAGGATACTACAGGAAGGTGATCTTAGCTATCCTCCTTCTGGGGTTGCATTAAATTGGAGAAGCACTCTTTTGCACCACATGAGATCTAGTAACTAATATACCTGAGCTGAAGGAAGTAACTTCTTTAACAATGCAAACTGGCTTTGAAAGAGTCTGTCTGAGCACTAAGTGAGCAAGCACTTGCACTATCTTTTAGAAATAACTGAAAATTTGCCCCAAGATTTTACATATTCACTTTAGCAATAAACAAAAAGTAGATATTATTTGAATACTTGCAAAGCCCCATATTTCATTTTTCAATATTTGTTTTTTTTTTGAAAAATTATGTCTTGTAAAAACTTATGGTAGTACACACACAATATAAACAGCATGGAGAATATTTCACATTCAAAGCTGGTAAAGGCATCTTTTGAAAATAAACTAAGTTTGATCTTCTGCCCAAACTCTCTAGTCAATCCACACACAAAACTTCAACTCCATTTTAAAAGAAATATACATAAATATCCCTTGTTTATGAAGCATTTGCTACAGTTCTGTATCTAATAATTGAAAAGTCAGGTGTAGTCTCTGTTTCCTTACACAGACGGGTCCAAACATTGTTGAGTAATAGCTAATGGCAGTAAGTTTGCATATACAGTAGCTTTTTTTTGCATCTGTAAGTTCTTTCAGGGATGAGTATGTTCCATGTTTTTCTCATTTGTCTTTTTCTTTCCCACCAAATGCTGGTGAAAAGTATTTCCAATTCTTAAGGAGGTCCAAATATGAAATTAATTCCACCTCGTTGGTGGTTTTGCATAAGTAAAAGCTGAATAGGAATGGCAGTATTTGACACTTAGGTCTGAAGAAACAACATGAATTGTTTTCACTTTTATAGTGTTCAAATCCTACAGAGAGATTGTAGCAATGAACTGAATCCCTTTCAAAGGTTTTTCAGTTCACTTTTACGATCTGACTGGAATCTAGGATATGAAGTCCACTTGTAGCTATTGCACACATCAGTTGTACCAATGCCTGCACACACATGCAAACAATATTTAATCAGTAAATGGTAAACTATTGGCTGGAAAAATCCAAGATTTACATGAGTGAGAGCAGAATCAGACCTATCATATCTGAGAGAGATATGATTGTCAACAATAAAATGGCAAATATTTTCAACTGCATGTGCTTGCAGGTAGGGTCAGTGTTTATCACTTGTATCTTGCAGAAACAATTTTTCTTCTCATAGCAACACAGTATTTTCCAGTGAACTTTACCTGGTAGGTCACGAAATCCTTTGCAGTCGTGTGGAATGTTAAATCTCCAGGACTATAGAGTTTCCTACAGACTGGCTCGGAAAATTTAATCTTGTTTTCTAGGTATAAACACTTCTGATAATAAGAGAAATAGGAACAGCAGTGTATGATCCCAAACAATAATTTATATTGAATTAAAACATTAGCTTCACCCCTTAGACAAAAGACACAATTTATTGTCTTATCAAATAATTAGAACAACAGAGCATGCAATTTGTTTATGCACCACTGACCTCTAAGGAGCTCATTGATATTGTGGATCCAGTTTCACTTCTTGATAATCCTGTAGTGTCATCTAGCTCAGAGGCAATGAAATTCTTCACTGCTGTGCGGGGCTCAAATGGTAAATTCTGCATATGTTCTTGGGTAGGAAGGTGCTGGTCTAAATTAATATTAAATTGGTCCATTACAGAAGGATTCATATTGAACTCTGGATTAACTTTGTAGTGCAACAGCCTTTCATGAGGCAACGTATCCATGCCTATATTCATTTTGCTCTCATCTTTCAGTGATGGCTGGGTATTTACTGAGCCCCGGGGCATGACTATATAGTCGCTTTCTATCATGCGTTCTTGAGGATGGACTATGTCCATATCTGCACCTCTCAAATTATCATCAGTGCATAAATACACAGTCCTCCGCAACTCACTGTTGTCTTTTTTCAAGCACTGATTGGCCAGTTCACTCATACTCATAGGCATATGGAGACCTGTTGGTTGCTGGATGATGACTTTGGAGATAATATTTCCAGGCAAGGTAGAATAACTCATTCCTTCAGGGTTTGGTCCCTTCTCCTCCTCTTCATCGTTTAGTGAAATTCTAGAAAGTGTTCCTGTTATAGTTGCTGCTCTGCAAGGTCCAATGTCTTTATGCAGAACTGTGGGTCAGAGAACAAAATTACTACAACATGACACCGTGTCTGCCTAACACTGTTTTTTTTTGTGGCTTTATTTAGCAGTGCTCCCTTTACCAGTGCATCTTCTTAAACCCTTTTTCTGTTCATTTAATAACTTTTATTCCATAAACATTGTTATGAGAAGGTTTGGCTTTGTTGTCTTTTGTTTTTTTTTTGGTTTTTTTTTTTTTTTTTTTTTTTTTTTTAAACTTTTTTTTTTTTTTTTTTTTTTTTTTTTTTTTTTTTTTTTTTTTGTTTTTTTTTTTTTTTTTTTGTTTTAGATCAACATCTCTTGATCTACACAGTATAACTCACAAATCTCTGACTAAGCCTCCATCATTTATACAAGTTAAAAGCACTCCTTCATTTATTCCTACTGCCTTATATAGATCTTAGGTGACCTACAGCTTAAACAAAAGCCTGCCATGTGGAACCCGATTAAGGATTAAAAAAAAAATAAAACTATGACATCTGTACTACCATTGTTAACTCCACATAACCTCCTCCGAAATGTTAAACAGATTGCAAAGCAGAATAATTTTGTCATCCATTGTAATGACCTACAGAATCACAGAATCACCATAAGATTGTAACCACGAACATGTTTTTCTGAACTCCTAAATGTTTCTTTTTAATGACTTTTAAAATTATTCTGTGTTAAATTACTTTTTTTATAAAAGTGACAAAAAAGTAACTATATTGGGAAAAAATTGCAAGGGACTTTTTTGTCCCAGTTGAAAATATTTTAATTCATACTAATGCTAGTTTGTGCAATAAAATCCAGCTCATGGGCTGAGACAGTAAGACAACTTGAAGTATCTTTGGTATTACATTTACACCTCTTTTGGCAGCCTAAGTGATGTAATGATCCAGATCCCCCAGTACCTGTCAGCTTAGTGCCATATCCTATAGCAAGCAGCTCATGAGGCTTCCCACTCTCCTACCTCACAAAAAATTGCCTCTCGTGTTTCCATTATGAGAAGAACAATTTGCCTTCAAACAAGAGCGCAAAGACCTTACTTCAGTGTGGCTGCTCCATTGTTTCCAATAACGTTTGTTAAGACACTTAAGTGATCTGTTCTTAAATCCTTTACTAAAAGAAACTGAGATTAAATGTTTATCTAATATAGCCTGATCATAACCGCATTCAAAGCCCATCCCCTTAAGGATGCCCTTGGCAAGGCTCTCCCTGCTGCAAGGCCATGTTGGCAAAGGTAAGGAGTAGGAGCTACATGGACCAATGCTGGATTTGCGTATGCTTTGGATGGTGAAAGACACGTAGCAGTGTTGCAATGCACTACCCTGTTCCCTTCAAAATACATGTGCATATTAAAACTAATCTATATGGAAGACCTATTACTATATTTCAAGAAACTGAACTGGCAGTTTTTTAAATATGGGTGACTGGAAATTCAAACTTTACCTTAATGAGATCAGCCTTCTTGGCTCCTCATATCATCAGTGAATAGAGACAGCATGCTTCAGGCAGGTGATGCAGATCAGCTTCTGCCCTGACTCACCCTATGGAGAGGGCCACCCTCTCTTTCTTTCTCTCTTCATTCAAAAATGATAGGATTGCATCCCTAGGAAAAACTGTTCTTTGGGAATATCTCCTAGATTTAAAAATTTCTATAGGGTTGAAACGGTAATTTATTTTGTCCTGTATGTTATGTAAGCAAGGTTGGAAAATAAATTGTTTAAAATGTGTTATTTTTGGTATGTGGAAACAGACATAGCTAAGTAAAGATTACACTACTGACATGTGTTAAAGGACCAGAACTTGTTCCAGTAAAGTGGAACCAAATTTAATTTTCCTGATACCATGTTTCTTAACCTACTGTTGATTTCACTTAGAGTGTTAAAAGACTTACCCTTTTAAAAACTAATACCAATTGATGCATCCTTTACAGACATAGCTGTTAAGATACACTGTATATATACATATATATTTTTTAATAGCAAAACGATGGTTTCACATTAGCTTGTGTAGCAGAGCAAGGAAAGTTTTGTGTGTTAAGACTCATTTCCATTTGCCTTCAATAGATAATTACTTCCCAGCTGCTGAACTCTAAAAGGCTTTTGTAAGAAAATGAAACAAATGTATTTATACAGTAGTATCACTTTTCTCTTTACATTTATAAATATGCGTTGCAAACAGGTAAGCCCTGACATTTTTCTAGCTTTCACTTCAAACTAGTACAAGACTTTGTGCTGGCTAAATGCTCTCTTGATGTTCTTACCTGACCGACAAGCAATGTCCACGTCCTTTTCAAAATCGGTCTGTAACAAGAAACAATGGAACAGGTCAACTGTTATTAACTGAAAACTAAACCACAATATCTTTTTGCCAACTAGCACTTCCAAAATGTCCTACTTACAGAGTCATAGTCTCCTAAAAGTGGTTTCTTGTTGCTGGGAAGGTGAAGTGTATTGTTTTACAACAGCAGAGCTTTACAAAGTTTCCTAAAGTATAAGTGGGTGGCTTTCAAAGTATGCTGCCTGACCAGAAAAAATAAAATAAAATAGGTGGAAGTAGAGTATATAATTTTAATAAAACGATACAGTGTATACATTTTTATGTATATGGAAGAGTAACTTCTACATCTCATTGAAGGATCATCTTTAAGGAAGCTTTTCATAGTGATTTTATAAAAAGAAGTATGGAAAAAAGTCTGCAATGCAAATTACTCTGAATAAGTGCAATCCAATTAGTCCACCCTGTCTGAAACTTGATTAATTTGTTATGAAGTAATTATTTGTTATGCAACATTCTGTCCACCCTTGCTACTAATGTAATCACATAAACTTTGTACTCTCTGAAAACAACTATTATTTATTTTATTGGGAAAAAGAATAATTGTAAAAGCTAAGAATGGTTTTTAACAGTTGAAAATCCAAGCACATTTTTCCCAGTGAAACAAAACTTTTTATCATGTTATAGAATTCAAGTAATTCTTAACGATGTTTTTATTTCCACACTATGTTTATTACATGAAAAATGTTTAATAAAACTGATCTCTTTCCTCCTTGTGAAGTCCAAACACTGTATTCTTTTTGTGTCACCATTTTGGAAGGGCATCTTCCTACTGAGACTTCATTTTTTTAAGGCCTGATCCTGTCCCCATTATAGTCAATGAAAAGCTGTCACTGAAATTGAAGGAACCAATGTGTTGTCTTGGTATACTACTTAAAAATATTAGTAAATCCAAATTAGCATACTGAGCCATTCACTATCATCTCCTTAATTTAAACCACTAAATAGATTGCCCCTCTAGAATTTCTACCACTGACTTAGTTTGAGAGGAACATTTTTCCAGGCCTAATGAGGGGAAAACTCTGAAATCCATCAGTTCTCTTTGCATCAATAGTAGAAAAAGTCATGATATATTTAGATTACTTTCTCATTTTCTTATGTACCAATTTTTTGTCATAAAGAACAGGGGTGGAATTCTCTGTTCTCCACTAAATGATCACATCACTAATTTAAAACTTGCTTAGAGATTAAAGCAAGCAGATAATGACCTAAGCAGACTTACGCTTAAAAATGGTTTTAATATTTAAGCTGTGTATACAGTGCACTGTACTGTACGTGCTTGCCACGTACAATACAGTTTTTTTTCTTTTACATAAGAGCACTAAATTAATAGTCAAAGAAGAAATAAAAGCTAACCATGATTTGAGCATGTCCATTAGGAAAAGAACTTGAAGAATCTGCATTGATTGGATCCTGGCAATTTCTGAGTCGACATCTAAATGCGTCTTGAACCTGTGAAAACAATATCTTATACTGATTCTTGTGCAACATCACACACTCTACTCCTGTTAAAGAATAAATTAAACTGTATGGAATATAATGCATGACTTTTCTTTGACATATTTAATAAAGCAGAAGCAGTAAACATAAATGCCTATTCCTGCCAGTTCATACATTTTCTATATTTTGTGGCTGCTGCAAAGTCTGTTAGTCTATCACATTAAGACCACAGAATTAGAATTTCCTGGGGACAGAATTGACCAGTAGTCAGTGATGATCGGGTACTAGAACCAAATCTGTCTTGGGTGATAGTATTTTTGTTTGCCTTCTCATTCAGTTTGGGACAGGTCTGATAGCAGGATTAGTAGATATACTATTAACCATTGCAAAATAAAATATATCTTCTGCTTAATAAATGTAAGATTCTTGAAAGACAGTTCTTAATAGTTACTATAATCAAATATACAGTGCTTCCTAATTATACTTTAAAGAGTAAGTCAATTTGAAAGATGTTACTGATTCCAATCAAAATTTCTATAATTCCATGTGTAAGGAATCTCATGCATCTCTTCAAAGAGTAAAAGTCTTCGGATCAGGTGAATATCTTCAATGTGATCACAAGAAGAAGAAAAGTTCTGTTTGCACAGAGGCTGGTTTCTCAAAACTAAAAAAAAAAAAAAAACAAAACAATCTTTGCAGACTTGTCCCTAAAGCACAGGTATATTTGAGGAATTATCTTCTCATAGGAAAGTCTATTTTACCTTGGTTTTGGGCAGAATGCATGTCTAGAGAAACTGTAATACTTTTGTCAGAAACGTGATTCAACATAGAGGCACGTTCAAAGAAAAATCAGTTCCTCTTTGCTGACAGGATAATGCAAACATGTTTTGCTGCTTTCTCACGCATACCACAGACGGGACAGCAAGGCACCTTTTGGAATGGAGAGGGTTAATTTTTTTTTCCTAGAAATGCAAGTATCCCTATTAGGAACCTGATTGCAAGATGTGATTTGGAAAAGAGGAACATGGTTGGGTGACCTCCAATCAAAACAAGTAAATATCGTTTCTTGTTTGAATATGAAAGTGCTTTCAATAAAATACCTACAAAAATCTACATTCTATTCTTTACCTGTAGAAAATACTTGTTATTCAGAATAATTAAAAGGAAGAAATTTGCATTCTACTCATGGACATTTTGTGAACAGCAGAAAAGGATAAAGCATTAATTGTTGCTGGTGAAAAGCTGTCCCCTTTCAATACACTGCATTCTACTGCAAGCTGTTAAGAGCTTTCACAAAAGTGAAAACAAAATAAATAGAAAAAACAAGTAATTAGAAAGCATTATTTTAATGTGCTCAACCCTTAAATGAGCAGGAATGCTTTGCAGTCGTGATAAGTGACTATTACAGGTTGAGGAAGACCAATATAGAGCAGGAAGAAGAATGAAGCAAGGTGACAATATCTGGGCTGATTTCAAAACACCAATTCTATCCAAATGTGGTAACGTAAAGTTTGCTTGACCTGTATCATGACTCATATTCTGACTGTAGGCGCTACTCTTGCTGTACTTTTCCACATATTTGAGGTTAATTTAATTTGGCATCTCCTGGTTGCTACAAATTTAATCTAAGTCTTCTTTCACTTTAACAGTGCTGAAGTCAGGTCACACTTCAGAGTTTTATGCTGTCAGAGAACCACTGGCACAGTGATTTGCTTTAAAAAGAAAATAAAAAATCCCTCCCTCCATAGCATTCCCAGATGTGTTGAATACCTCTGTAAGCTTCATAATGCTTGATCCCGAAGCATTATTACTTCAGAAGATACTGTGTGCAATGGGTCTCCATAAGTTTGAGACTCTATGTTCATGAAGCCTCCTCAGTTCTGATCGCTTCAGAGATCTCAAGAATCTCATGTCCTACTTTCACTATGTTCTATAGTAAGGCAGTGAATTTTGATCTTAGGATATTCTTAAATCTGCATGTTTCTTACAATGTTTCTAAAGTGCAAACAGATGATTTTAACATGTTAACAGAATGTCAACTGTAGCTGTATCAACCATATTGACATATGTTGCAACTTCTAGGTGTCCTCAGACAAGTCAGAAACAAAAAGGTTGAACTTCCTAAATACCAGCTTATTTTGCTAAGCTGCTTGTTCAACCTTGTTTATGTAAAGACTGTGCTGTCTTTACATTTTACTTTGAAAGAGAAGCTTGTTTTTCCCTCCTGCCTTTTAACATCAAGTTACAAGATTTTCATAGAGCCAGGCAGAGCAGGAGAGACAGATGTGATGAACGTATGATTACCAGGGAAGTAGTTTCCTTAGCAACAGTAACCAACTCCAAGCTTTTATAACTTACCCTCTCCGTACTCATGTACTCTATTTTTCTCTTGTAATACAGAAATGTGGGCTTTAGATGCCAACAATGCATTTAACCCAAATGTTCCCTAGTCAGCAGAGCACAGCAAAAGAAGAAAATACGTGTGGGTTCCTCCCATTACCAGCATTAACAGGAGTTACTCAGTGTGATTCAAATTAGTTTTTGAGCATCTCATACTCAAGCAGGTCAGGCAATTCATTTTACTCTGATCAAGAAGCTCCGATGCTAACCTCTCCTATCATTCTCTGTACCGTGGCACATACCTTACCATCTTCCAATGCCTAATTAGGTATGTAAACAGCAAGGAGAGGGAAAGAAAATACTTGGCTCTCTAGGCTAAGGCAGCAACATAAAGCAACAATACCTAACTCTCATTTTGCATTCTTCTTTCCTAATTTCCAGATGGTCTGCAAGGTCGCATGATTAAGAAGTATTATATTTGTGTATATTTGTCATAGAAATTAGGAGATGCAAGCATAGAAAGATTGAATGTCTTTCCAAAAGACCCTGAATGGCTGGAGGGCAGAAATAGACACAACACAACTCCTCTAGTTGAATGTCTTCTTAGTTGTATCTCTTACTCAGTGAGCATCCCTGGCTTCCTTGTCACACAAAATCTTTATATAGCATACTAGAGAAAGTAAAAACATGTTTCTAACATTTATGGTTTTATCAATATAACTAAGAGGAAAACCAGAAGTTTTATGTATATAATTGTGAAAGTTTGTGTCTTTTTGTAATGTAACGATTATAAAAGCATAACAAAGCAGGGCTGTCCTCTTCTTTGTTTGAATTTTATGGTGATACACCCCACCTCATATTTTTTCTCCCGACAGTTAGGATTATTGTTTTGCCTGTGCTGCCATGCTATAAATATTAGATCAGTGCTATAGGCTATAACTGAGATAACTTTGTAGCTGTCATCAAGAGTGACAAATATGTTGGCAGGATTTCCCTGACAAGCACTGTCAGAGCTAAATGCTTTTGCAGGAAACTGAAAGCAACAGAATATTCTTTCATTAAGGAGGTACCCTGTGCAGTGCAAAGGCTGCATTGCATACTGTGCATGATGATTAGTACCTTGGCTTATACTTACCTAAAGGTCTCTGAAGCTAGAAAGCCATACTCTTTAGAGCCAAACTATTATAACTGGAGCTATGTCTTTTTCTGTGTAGGAACTTGCTGCAGTAAGCAATTATGCTTTTGCTGCTGTAAACTAGTCCATAGAAGTGCAGACCATGCAGACTTTTGAAACAAAAGCTGTTTCAAGCACATAATTTTTTTCTTATTTGCTGTTCTTAAACTACTTTTTATTAGTTTTATTTTCCCATATGGAAAAATATGCCTTGATTAGTTTCTCAAGTGTTTTGATCACTCAGTGTTGACAATAAACTTTTCTTGAAACACCTTCTTGAATTTTTAGTCCAGAAATGTTTTTGAATAACTCTTGCCAATCATAGGGAATCATGCAATTTGTTGTGAATATCCTAAAGTTGATAAATAGCTAATGCAAAATACTTCATGCTCTCCCATCTGGCTCCACCTGCTTGTTTTTAACAATCCCACTACTGCAGATCTGCCGGCAAAGCTGATGTGTTATAGCTCTCAAACCTATTTCCATAAGAATATAGGCATTCACCTACATACACAATATTGTGAAAGCCTGAACTTGGGATTCATTAAAAGCCACGTTTAATCAAGTGGGTACAATTTATACTGAAACCAACACTCTGAACCTGGAATTATCTGATATTTCTCCTCTCTTTCACTTGCTCCTCTACATCTCAACACAAAATACTTTTTATGTTTTCGCAGAGCAAGCTGTATATGACACTAAAGAGCAGTGGAGAGATTAACAGGAGCACAGCCATTTAGAAAACTGGGAAGCCATTCCTCACCTCCCTTCGGAGAATACAATGGACCATGACAATAACAAAGCCTTGTAATGAATCAAATACTGCAAAAAGTATCTGAAATAATATTGATCTTTTGTCTGTCATGGCCAGAACTGCAGACATCCAAGTCAGAGCTAGAAGTGGTAACACCACACACGAACTCCAAAGGGATGCCCTATTGAAAAGAAGAGAGAAAAGCAGCATTGTAATGTTGTAAAAAAAATGATTAAAAGCTCACTATTAAAATAAAACATATTTAAGGATGGCACTTTATCAATTTAACTTGAAAATCACAAACAAGAATGTAACAGTGTCGTACTTTATGTTCTAAAGAACATCCTGTATTCAGTTAATAAACACAGTTGTAATTTCTTTTTTTTTTTTGTTAAAAAATATTTAAACATGCTCAGCACTCTATACAGTGTTAGCAAACACAGTTATCATCAAAGTATTGTCTCACATGCACTGTATAAGTTTGTAACAAGAAGATGTAAATGATCAGGACTAACATGGCATTACTGGCGGTGGTGGCTGACAAAGCTGTTGTTGAAACTACTCCACACTTGGCACATTTGAGCGTCAAACCGCTATGAGGCTCACTCATCTGACTGCAAACAAACAGAACACCCACAAAAAGAACAAAATATTGAATTGTCACCAAAAAACGTTGCTACTGAAATTTAGCTTTTAAATATGTTGTCATGCAGAAAAAGTAAGTAGACTTATTCAGGATGAATGTTCTATGTTGTTGCAAAACTGTACTTTGTACTTTATATTATTGCTACCTTTAAATGTTAATGCTATGGGGCTTCATTTCATGCAGTCTCTACTTTTTTCCATTTAAGTAAAAAGGCCCCAGATGTCCAGTGATCAAAACTGCTCAGTACACTGATGTAAACATAAGCACGTGCTAGGATAGACACACAAAGTGAAATCCCTCTATTCAGACCTGGTAGAAGTCTGTTGTATCCAGACGTGAAAAGGAGTATAGGACACTTAAAGGAGGAGTATGAAGTATGCACAATTACAAAACACTAATAGGGAAAGAAACCTGCAAAATTTATTCAAGCAGTGAATCAGTGTAGGCGTACTGTATAGTCAGATTTGTATTAGCAATATGAATGGCCCACTAACATCTGGAGTGATTTTATTCATACCATATGAAGGTCTGAATACAGGGCTTGAAATGTATGGAATCTCATGAAATAAATATCAGTTGCTACTGAAGAAAGGGTGATCTGTTTTGCATTTTAATAAAACACAGTACACAAGCATTAAGCTCAAAGCATTTTGTATGGACAATTGTACCTCGGCACCTGTCAGAAGAGTTAAGGGGCAAAACCTGGAATTTAAATTTTCTTTTATATACAGCATGCATTCAACTTCTTGAGTTGACTAAACAAGGACTTTTGTTCTTCCTTCTCTTTCTGCTGTCAGAACAAGGAATAACCATAGCTGAGATGTGACAAGGAAGGATGCTTTACCTATTCCCAGCTGGAAAGTGGTCAACATGGTGTAGGTAGGTAACACTTCAGCATTTTCCCAGTTATTTCAACCAGCGGAACTCCTTTTTATTGCCAAACCCAGCATTCACAAGATTCTTAACATACTGCTCAAAACAACATTGAATTCCAAAGGTTTCCATTTTGATAAACCAAATTATGGATTTCCACAAAAGAAGTGCAGTATATTTTCTATTAAAATGCATTTTTTCCATAATAAAACAGTGAGAACCATGACTTTGTATAAGGTGATCGTGGGGTGGAAAAAGAACTCAGTGAATCCACAACAGTTTACATCAATTAAAGTTCTACATTAATAAATGAAATAGAAAAATGTCTTGGGTGAGCTTAGCTAACCTTGAGAAAACACTATCTTCACTCGTCAATACTTCAACATTATCAGAATAGACTATTCTTACTTCTATAGATCTGTTTTGCATCTTGCAAATAATAATAGAACTTGATGTGCATATAAGCCAAAAAATAATCTTTCTCTCTGGGCATATATGTGTGCTACCTCTTGTGTCAGGAAAATGATTGAGATATATTTTCATATTTTCACAAAACCTCTTTTTTCCACTTGTTGATTCTACATATGCTTATTTAAGGTAGTAAGAGTCATATGGACTTAGTGTGTTTTGCCCCATTCACTGCTTTAAATCCCACATAAATGACTCCTACAGCTGAACTTTTGCCTGAACTTTTGACAGATGTTAAGTCCAATGTTTGCCAGAAAGAATGAAGTTGCCTTCCTGAGCATGGCTGGCAAGAGATATTTGAGAAATGAGTGACAATCCCTTTTCTAGAGGAGATCAAATGCTGCACCAACTTCTATGCCCCGAAGAATGACTCAATACCCGTCATATGCCAAGTAGTATCAAGGAATGCTGTTGCCAAGCCACCATCTTATACTAACACAAAAGTTAAGATTGTTTCTCATTAGAGTATCTACATGCTTTCCCAGAATAGCTGGATTGCTTCTGACAGAATAATTTATAGCTCTTTATCCATTTATTTTAAAATAAAATACCTCTTTGCTAAGTTGTGCAGCTAGAAAGCAAGTTATTTGTTTCATCATAAAAGTACAATATAAGCAAATAGATTTCTATACCTTACAATTGAGTAGCTGAAGAAGAAAAAAAAAAAAACGAGTTAAATCTAAGCTTGGATATCCTTAGAAGATGTACAAAGCCAAGTCTGTACCCGTTCCAACTCTTTAAATCACTAGAATTAGATCAAATGTGAATTTGAATTTGTGATTCCTAAGTTATTACTTTTCTTGAAATACTTTGTGTAGTTTTATAATATTCTAGATTTCATCACTGTTATAACACAGTTAAAAGTGTTGGTGGAGCAATGTAGACAAAGTTAAGAAATTAATGTTTTTTAGTGAAAAAGTAGGAAAAGAGAAGAAACAAAATGAAAAGTTTTGGTACATATTTGTCAGAATGATGGTGGTGAAAGAGCTGAAAACCTGAAAGATTTAATTGAATTAATATTAAATACAAATCACACCTGAAGTATTAAATGCAAATCACACAGCTGAAGTATTGATCATAAATTTGCCCATCTAACCAATGTATTGAACTTATTAGGAATGCTGCTGTTAGGGAAATTGTAAAATTAGTCAAAGTGAAGCTGTAATAAATTTACCCATAGCCATAATACAGAGTAAAATGAAGATACCATTGCTTATCCTAATTAAAAATGCAAATATTGGTGGTATTCACTACAAGGTGGCCCAAAAGACAACATTAGAACACGTAGCTGCAGAAAAGAAATTACTCAAAGTTTAAATATATTCTCATATGCACTGAGAGGGTGATGATACATTTTTGAAATATTTTCTGTGATATGGAATGAATCTAGGTTTGCTGCTGCGTTTCTTCATATCATTGTAATCCAGTGAAAAACATTTCCTGATACCACCACTGCCACAATCCTTTCTTCTCATGATAACAAACAGAATTGGAATGTTAATGCAAGTGAATAATCAATAACACAGAATTTCATTTTTCTTTTTTAGCTTTAAAACATGGGTTTTTTTTTTTGTTTTTTGTTTTTGTTTTTACCTTGAAATTGTATTACACTATTCGAGAAGATACATCTATGTAGATATGAATGTAAGAACAGTGGCAAATTTTTTGCATAGTCAGGATGACAGAATAACATTGACCTCAGTAAAGAATATACTGTTGTAAAACGTATTTTATAACAGTTTACACAAATGAGTAACATTTCCCACCACAATAATTACATTTGACAGCTAAACAATCAGTTCCTCCAGCACACACAGTTCATAAAACTCTTCCTAACTGCAGCTTCACATGTATGACAGCTTTTTTAAATCTTCACTCAGACTTGTTAAATCTTCATTCTTGTTAACTTAATACTGTTGTACTTGTGTTTTATTATCTTTAGTGTGTTTAGTTGCATTCTCTCAGGATAATGCAACAGCAGCTTTTGCAATGAATGGAATCTATTAGACACACGGTTACACTGATATAAAAGTTCAAAGCACAATCAAAAGCACTTTTGGTGAATATACATAATTGAAAATTGGTGATATAATTTTAATATGCCTTAAAATAACCTGTTTTTTGCTTACCCAGCTCTGTGTTTAAGCTTTTTATCTAGGATTCCATCTCTGGAAACAAGTTTATTAAATACCAAAATGCCAATCACCATGTTGACCTGTACAACAGAAAAAAAAACCAGTTGATTTTTCAAAATCTGAAAGAAAATGTTTTATCCTGTTTCTTCAGAAAAAGGCACTTACAGGCCTGCAAAATACCTCCTGCTACATTTCCAAGTGTTCCTTTAGAAACTGTGTAACACCATCCCTGAGCACAACAAAGGCCATATTCTCAAATGAGTAACAAATACACACACTGCAACAGGTTTATTTTTGAATCTTGAATTATGCCTTATATATATATCAAGTTATATATGTACATGTCTGCTATCCAGAAGCTTAAGTAATGTATTTTTAATGTTGCCTCAATTTTAGTTGTAACTGTATATCCTGTTCAAGGAAAACCAGTGCATTTGAGCTGTGCGCACAAGGAAGAGGTGGTCAGAACATATGATGACTGTAACCGTGTTCCTTTTTAAGCATTTATGGATCATGTGGGTGTTCCCACTTATGCCTGTGGTTTTCTGTATCTT
The DNA here is from genome assembly GCA_002631895.1 of Agapornis roseicollis. NCBI lineage: Eukaryota > Metazoa > Chordata > Aves > Psittaciformes > Psittacidae > Agapornis > Agapornis roseicollis. The sequence goes on from NDXB01014516.1 coordinate 74,140, forward strand.
CCTTCCATTAGTCACTACCTATGCTATTGACCAAAATGTGGGTCCTGAGCCTTGTTTCACTGTAGTTTCTTTTCTTTTCTTTTTTTTCTTTTTCCTGTGGACCAGATGAATACTGGGCTAAGTCTGCTTAGCTCCATTAAAGTAAATGGTGTTATGATCACACACATGGGTTGAAGACCTAACCTAAAAGAAAAAAAGTAAGTGTTCCAGAAGTCAGACTTTGGCACTTACTGGACATAGCAACGGTGTTTAATGGACAACTTAATGACTGTTATTATCCATTTGTATTACTGAGCTGAACTCTACGAACCAGTTTCTGCATGATCTTGCAAAGAGGTCATACTAAGTTTTGAACCTACTAAATAAATATTCCTTTTCTTGTCTTTTTTTCTTTTTTTTTTTTTTTTGATAGCAAAGGGTAATCTTTCTTTCAAACAGATTTTTCAATACCTGTGCCAAAATAACTAACTGTTGCCAGTCTGTCCTGCCAACTCTTTTCCAGCTTTTCTTATCCTCATTTTATTTTCAGCATTTGCATTTTTCAGCTGATGTTATGTAATTCCTTTACTTTGTACACTTAGGCTTAAGTGGCCGCATGGAACAGCTCCCTCCACAGCTACCAGCTAATGGTAGGCAAAATGCAACTGTGAATGTCAAACATCTCTGAACAAAGCTTGCCAATTACACAGAGAACATACAGTTCCATGTGAAAATGATGACTGGCTTTTTTGTAAACATCCTTGGCTCCTCTATCATGACAGGGACTGTGAGTTGTTCAAAAGGATCCTGGCTTGACTCCAGGCAATGATGAGACAAACTCTACGGGGGTAGTAAACATCCATTTCAGAAAAATTTATGTAGCTAAATGCCTGTATTTTTGATGACTACTAAGACCTATTCCCTTTTGCAAGGGAAAATCAGAACTAAGTGGTGTTGATAGAGCTATCCTAGTTTAAAAGTGGTGGAATGAAAAGAATTAGATTCAAAATCTGTAAGGGAAAAATGCCAAACAAATTATTGTAAAAAATCCATATGATGACTGCAGAGCAGATGACTGGTAGCTGATGGCACTTGTAAAGTGCAATTCATCTTACCTGAAGCAGGCACCCAAAATACTTCTGATGGATTGAGCACTAAAAGTGCATATTTTTCTCTACTGACAATGAAATATGGCTGGTATAACTAGCTTACATGAGGAATCTACATTGCAGATGTCTACAATTAGGCAAAGTGAATCCTACACCTAAATGTATTTCTAGAGATGTGGAAGATTAATACAGAAATTAATAACATTTCCCAGCTATCATGATGTTTTCTTTCCCTTCAAAAGCAGTAGCCATGAAGAACTTGTTGGCTGGTTCCACTCCTTCTGTTGCTTTTGCTGGCACAGTGATACACTGTCAAGCAGCACTCTATCAAGACTGTCACTGAAATTCACAAGGCAGTGACAATTGCATAGATGCTACTGATAATAGCTCACTGATGCTTGTTTTCTGTGCCACTAATCAGTACATTATTCTTTCACAGCTTACTGTGTAAATATGGAGAGATAACTGTCATGAAGAAGTGATACAGTTAAAAGAATCATGCAATTTAAAATACTGAAGGTATGTTTTAAAATGCTGATCTTAGTATTTACAGCAAAAGGTAATGCTACTGTATAGCTAAACTTTTCTTAATTTAAATAGCACATTCCACATTTCATATGAAAATACTGGAAGTTATATTAATGTTTACCAAGACAACAGCAGCTGCAGGTCCAACGAAAGCATAAAGTAGCCCTCCTTCAAGAGACAGCCAGCAGCTGGAAAGAACATTAAAGAAGAACTAACACAAATTACAAATAAGTATAATGCATTGCCAAGAAAGCATGAGTAAGTACTACAGCATGAGATTCTTCTGGTGTATATTCAATCCTACATTTTGGGATTCATATGCTCATACACACAAAAAAATTACTTTATTGAGATGATGATGTAGAGGGTTGAAAATTATCTCCATTACCAACTCCTAATGTTTCAAAAGTTTTAATATGAATTATACATATACTGAAATGCCTAAAATATATTAAAAGCACGATAGAAAATAAGTTTGCAAGTCTCTGTTGAATTTCCTCTAACCACATATGATGAGTTAACTGAACAGCATTTGCCAGGTAGGTATCTAGAAACATTTTCAGCTTACAATGTCTGAGAGTACTATAAAGCAATGAAAGCTGAAGTACCTGTAGCATAGAACTTCAGAAAAAAACAGGCTTCTACAGATCTTCTCATGTATCCTTTAGTAATTGCAATTAGAACCATGTCTTATAGACAATATTCCCATTAAAGAAAAATCATATATGATATAATTGTTCTGTATTCTCTGGGTTATTTTTCAAACAATGTCAATGTATATTTTAAACCAGCTGAAAACTGTATTTTCTTGTGATCTACTAATCTTGCAGTTTGTCATATTGCATGAGGGCTTTCACTGAAAACCATCAAATTTCCAAACAGAGAGCTCTTACAGAATCAAATGCTAAATATTTGATACACCATGATGTAAAGCTTTCCATATCTGCAAAAGATCGGGAGCTTCAGACACTGAAGTAAATGCAGCTGTGCTATTTTCCCAGTGATTACACATTCAAAGAGCTGCATGTTTATTTGAATGCACGGTCACACCTACATATAAGAAAACTCAAGTATATGCATTCAAATAATTTACTTGGATCTCACATCCAGAAACATTCAAATCAGAATTATACAAATCTTCTTTATTTTCCGGTACTGTTTTTTATATTTTTGAAACCCAAAGAAATTAAATGCAAGCACATCATAATATTAATGGCCTGTTAGGGCTAGAATTCTGACTACAAAGAATAGAAGTGTTTCCCATTGCACTGAAGCCATGTGAAATCTGCCACGGGGACCCAACTGCATCTGTGCTTAATTCTGGAATGATGAATTGATGCAAATAATTCATATCTTCTTCATTGTTAAAAAGGTAATACATGTCAGGCTGTCCTACATCCTACCTCAACAACCAGCTACAGCAGTAATGCTCAATGTAGTTTGCAATGTCAAAGAAAAATGCTTTCAAAAATTCCTGCAATTTTTCTTACTATTTTTCCAAAAGCCAGGTTATTTATTGTGAGCTTCTGTGAGGGGAAAAACATATTCACAGGGCATTTCCCCACCAGTATAAACTTTTAAACCTAATGAAGATGACCACTCTGTGTAACCAATTCCTGTAATAAAAAGTTTCATGTTTACTGAGAGACAGAAATATCAGTTCACAAAAATTGTTGATGTACTGTATTTGTAACATAATATCAGTTACCGTGCTGAGTAAAGGGTCAATAACTTCTCTGTTTGGTTTGGCTTTTTGTTGGTTTCTGTTCTTGTTGTTGTGTTGTTTTTTTTTTCTTTTTTCTTTTTTTTAATGAAGCAGTTTCTACCAAAAAAAAGAAATCTTTAAGACCAGGGGAGAATTGTTCATTTCTTTTCCCATGGCCTCAATAAAATGGCTGTTAAAAACAGTGGCTTCCATGTAGAGGCAAAGCTGTGAAAAAAATCAGCTTTCCTCTTTTATTTACACAATCTGAGTTTTCAACAATCTGGATTTTCAACAATGTGTGATGTATTCAATATCTGCTAGTTGAAATGTGCTTATTCCCAGTGTTTTTCTGTTGAAGACTTTCTGGATAGATTCTCAGGTGCTTTCTTATAGAGTAAGTAAATTATCAAAGTTTCACTTTTTTTTCTTTTCTTCTTTTTCTTTCCTCTGATAGCAATTTTTCCTATCATTTATGGTTGTTTTTAGTTTATTTTCCTGTTCTGTCTTCTTTCTCCCTGATCCCCACATAGCAAAAAGCCATATAAATTGATAAGTATTAAAAGCATCGACTGGTAGTTTTATGGGACCAAGTTACATGGTCATAAAATTCTGCTGAGTGATGAAGTATCTGCAGACTTGCTCCTGCACCCTCAGATTCTGCAAGTTGTTTGATGCTCCCCAGTAGATCGTTTCCTTCTCTTATGAGAACATGACTAGAATTTTAGAGAATTTCAGGATTTTATTTTTTGCTGGTATAATGAATTCCTGTAAGTTATCTGCATTGCTTATCAATATATAGCACTTTCTGTAAAACGTGACTCTGTCATACAAGTTTATTAACTATAACTTATAGTAGTGGTGCTTTCATACCTGCTTGTCTGAAGCGAAGTAGTAATAATATTTATTAGACTCACAGAGATACTTGGAAAAAAAAACAAACTTTCAGATGCACAAATCTTTTTCAGATATCCTAAAGTATATAAAAACTTGTCACTCTCATTTTTTTGCCATTTTTATGAAAGCCCCTTCAGCTTCTGTATATGTAGCAGTACAAGTGACTGTGTGAAATGTTCTTCATGCGTATTTTTAAATGTACAGCTATATAATTGTTTAATGATTAGGGCTAGATAAAGATAAAAAGACAAAAAGATAAAGACAGAGATCAGAGACTGTTAATCACAGAACTGGTTTGAGTGTGAACAATTTATGCCACCCCCATCAGTCATACATATACTGTATGAAACTAAGAAGATCCTTGGCCTTCTGCCTTTTTTCCAAGCTCTTCATGTGTAGGACTATGGGATTGGAATAAATTCCTTCATTTTCACTCTTAATTTTCTCCATTTGAAAGCATAATTTCCAAAAATAGTATCTTACAGACCAGGAATAATTTGCAACAGGAGCCATTGAATAATTTGCAACAGGACCCATTTCTGATGACAGCATGTGTGTAATTGGTTGCAGCCAAACAGGCTAAATATAGCGTAAACAGTTAAAAACCTCAAACAAGTGCTTTAGTTAAGGGAGAATGAGCAGGACAGGAGCTCTGCTTTTATACTGCCCAATGGTTATTATGGGGCACAATTCTTTGCTGCCTTCTGGAGTGGGACAGCACATCAGCTTCTGATGGGGGAAAAATCTCCCTTTCCTGCATTCCCTGTTTTCCTTATGCAATTCAAATGTCAAATGCCAAGAAAATATATTTGCAAACAAGATGAGAAAGCTGCATTATGGTTCTGTTTGTCACTTGCACACTTTGTTTTGTACTGTGTCAGCTAAATTTGAATCCTGGGAGATGAGCTGTTATATGTACAGAGACCTGCTCTTTTTTACTTCCCAGGTTAACCTTAATGAAAGATTTGTTGCTTGTCTGACTATTCCAGTATATCCTCTTTTAAAAATGTATTCAACCCAGATAGGAAGTAGGAAGCAAAACAAAGTAAAGCAAGTAGTCATACATAAATAATTTTAGTAGAGTAAATGCAATGGGATTGATCCTTCAAAGGACAGAGTTACATTCCCAGTGGGGTCTGGATATTGTAATCTTGTGATTTATAATTCTCACAGCCTAAATGGTTCTCCAGTCCTGGTTCAGGGACTAAATAATTAAAAAGCCAGCAACATGAGCACATATTAGCTAGAAAAAATGTCAAGAGGAGCAGATCCTCAATATAATTCCCAAAAGACAGCTAAGACCATTGTTTCACTAATGATTGCCAGCTATCATGCAAGTTAAACACATCAATTATGTAATCCGTTCCTCATTAAAAAAATGCAAGATGCATGCTGTCACAATTTAAAACTAAAGAGCTCAGTGGTTAGAGTATTCAGGAGATTCAATTTTGAATCCTTACCCATCCAGAGCTGGAGTGAGGACTTGAAGCCTGCCTCACCATGTGCCAAGACTGGGGGGCACAGGGTAGAGAGGGGGAATCCTGATCTCACTGAGTGATGATACTAAAGATAATAATTAAATATTCATTGAAGCAATGACTTGACGTAACTCATCCACATCTCTGATGAATGCCCTCATTACCAGGCTACAGAGACATATTTCCTCTCTTTCTGTAGAAATGCATACTTAATTTCTTAAGCAACGTGAGGAGAGCTCCGAACAGGACGACTGAAGGAAACACACTTTTGCATATATAACTGTGCTTGAAGTGCTCTCCTGGCAGGAAGGAGGCTCAGCCCAAGCTCTTTCAGCAGAAGGCAACTTAAGGGAGCCTCATTGAGGAGTGAATTTTCCAGAGTCCTAAGTGTGCACTGGAACCAGTCAGGTAACTAAACTGTAACTGTCTAAATAAAGTGTAAATGAAATACACCGATCTCTTCCTCACTGCCCCTCAAGTATAGCCCATTCCAGGAAATAGGCTGGATCAGGCACTCCAGGAGAGAGGGAATGGATGGCAGAGCTATTCTGAGATTTCTGCAGGGCTTTGGCTCCAAGCAGTTCAGGGGCACTGAAGCTGAGGTACATGCTTGGTGGGCAGAAACCTGGGTGCCAAAGAGACTTGCCAATTCAGTTTTAGTCACATTAAGGTGTTGGCAAAAGCTAGCCACAATATTTAACATTTTCTTTGGTAAATGTATTTAAATGTCAGGTGTCTAAGTGGACCGAATCCTCGCTGTTTCTAAAAGGCTTGCTACTGCAAAACTTTGTGAAAAATCCAGGATCCCTGGTGCTTTGATGAGCTCAGTCCAAGACTGGCGTATGTCTTTCTCTTTGTTCTTCTGTGGACCACTCAGTGACTCTTAGGACAGTTCCAAGTGTGACTGGATACCTGTAGAGCCTTTAGACTATTCTATGTAATTCCTGATGGGTATGACAATGTTGTTAATTAAGAACAATTTATCATTTCAGATTGACTTACTAGTGGGCTGTTCCATATCCTTTTGTCTTGGTAAAGCCTATTGATATCGCAACCACTAATGCTGGTAAACCTGAAAAAAACCCAAACAAAACAGTAATAACCATTAAATGCTAAGCAAAATATGCCTGGACAAAAAGCAACACGGCACACTAATGCAAAATGGCCAATTTTCAATGGAATGAATCATTTAATGAAACAGAGTACTAATGCAGGATTTGTTTTTCTGAAGCAGTGGAAGGGAGAAGAACACTGTTTTCTACCCATGGTATATTGCTTTGATGTAGCTAAAGTACTGGTACATTTGACAGGTCTTAAAGTGAACTACGAAGAGGCTTCATGAGTATTCAGTGAATGTTTTTTCTTGATTTATTTTGATTTGTTGATATTACACCACTTTGCTAAAAAACTGAATTTTTGTTAAAACATATTTATAAGTATAAAAGAAAAAGCTAAAATGCACACCAGCATAACTTGAGCTTGAAATAAGGTGGAAAGGGTCCTAGGCTAGTTTTGTTTTCAGCAAATCTTTCAGGTTCACTGAAAAAAAATATGATATTCTTGACATTGTTTCTGCATTAAAGTTTTCATCCCAATGATTCTGAGGGAATTAATTTTATGGACTTACCCCATCCAAGGCACAAGAAACGTTTCCTTATGAGCCGTGTCCTAATTTTCCCAGTAACAGCCATATACGACTGCCACGCTTCTGTCAAAACCCAACAGAATGAAGCTAAGAAGAAGAAGTGTAAAAATGCGGTGGTTGTGGTACAGATGCCCTGTAGGGAGCAAAGAGAAACTCACTCTGAATACTTAGGGACGCTCATTTCTCATTTCAATTCAAAGAGTTGTCATATTCTATCATCTTGACCTTTATCCTTAGCATCAACTCCCCCTTCATGATGTGGTGGCCACAAAGAGAGAGAGAAATTAAAAAAGATGCTGATGGGGATTAAGCAGAAAAGGTTTTGACTGTGTGCTGAGCAGGGACAAAGAACACAAAATAAAATATGACACCAGATTTTTCTCTTCACCTTTACTTTGACCAGGGATCATCATAAAGCTATTGTGGCAAGCAAGTTACAAAGTTACTAATTTTAAAGCCTTACAGAGCTGAATAAAGAAAATGTGGGAATACAAATGCTCTTAATTGCCAGTTATATTTTCTTTCCCTCCATGCCAAAAGATCCTGACTGTAAATCTGTATTTTAGACAATAGACGAAGTTTGATTTATTTCATTTTTAAATTTAAATTTTATAGAACATTAGCCTATTGGAATATGCTGCCTGAGATTTTTTTAGTTAGGTTTAAGTATCAGAACCTTAACAATTACCCTGGATATAATTTTTATGGGTGTCAGTCCGTTGTTGTCTGAAAAGTATTTTGAGCACATGCATTTGGCTGTCTTTTGTCACTGTAGCCCTTAATTAAACTTGACATTGTAGCTTGTATAAATGAGCTTCTTGGCATAAATAATGATCTACCCTCTACTGTGTTGCTTAAAATACCAGTTGCAGGCTCTCAGGCTATAAAATGCAGTATGATTGTAGTCCAGAACCAAAATCACAACAGTAATTTTAAGAATAACCTAATCACAATATATCCCTGTCACAATTCTAAGTCAAAATTACATCAAGGTAAAAAAAAAAAATAAACAAAACAAACCCATACAGCCAATATTAACAATGTAAGATCGCAGTTGTGAAAAGTAGAAATCATTTTTATGATTATTTGTTTACACAGAATACACATCTAATAGGTATCTTCCACATATGTAATAAAAGGTTAGTATTTTTTTTTACTCAAATCTCAGTTCAGCAAATTATTTAGGAAGAAAATTATATATATGTTCTAATTACATATATATCCTAATATATTTTATATATATAATAATTATATATAGATGCTTGCATATAAACATTGTTGAATTAAGTCTGGTATATCCAGAAATCTGGGAGAAATATGTCCCTAAAGTATGTGGATTCATAAAATCTCTCCTGTATGTGACTGATAGCAGAATTTCCTGGATATGAAAAATACTTATTTAAAAAGAAACCTATGCAGTGAACTACACAATAAATGTAATAGAAAATATAGAAATGTCCTTTAATTTGCTAGCTGGCTCATATGTTGCTTTCCTATCAATGTTTCTGCAAAAGCAAGCATGTCCTTTAGAGAAACAAAGATTTTACAATAAAATAACTTTTGAAAAATGATACAGAATATTTTTGGGAGAAAACGCGTAGGTAAAACACAGTATTACACTGGAAAAAAAATAATAAAAAAAGTGAATATACCATTTTCCTTATAAATACTGCAAATACAAACAAATCTTGATATTTTTTTGTGAAAACGTTGCTAACGTTTGGCTGACTGAGCACAGACTGTAGGATTTAGTTCATAATTTATTCCCTGTATTAAAAGAAAGATAGATGATGATAATCTGAGACAAGTGCAGACATGGCTGTTGTGGAAGAAAGAACTGTGATAAAAATATTAATGATCTTTTTGATCACAAAATGAGAAGACAGAAGCAAGTTTTATTAGGAATGATCTGTGCTCTAGCTGAAATATATGACTGCTAATTATAACTTCTAAATGGCAGACAGGTCTTTTCAATGAACACCAATGGTAAGTCTGTATCACTGATACAACAGCATACTTTCACCATGTACCTCAGAAAGATGCAAATCAGCCTCAAAATATCAGCTAGCAACCACTGTGGCATCATGATGACAGAATCATGTGAAGGCAGTGCTTGAAGTCAGCCTCACTCCTTCACAAGCCAGAGAAGCAGTCCTGGCAAATGAAAGTCTCCTATCCCAGATATGGCCATGGACTCAGCACAGCTGACCAATATCTCCCCTAGAAATTGCTTTTATGCAGTTCTGTATTCTTCCCTTCAAAAAAAGGGAAAAAGCTATATCTGGGAAGTCTATTTCTAAATAGGAAAAACATTTATTTTCACCAAAAGCTGTTTATTAAATGGGGCATTGAGTATCTGTAGCCAGGGAGCAGTAATTTTCACAAGAACTTTATTAGCATTTTTTTCTTTCTCACTGGGTCATGGACTGCTCCAGTCTCTCCTCCATTTCCACTTCTCTGTTGCCAAGGGACCACCACATCCACTTACCTTGATGCACATACAGAAGCATCACTAAAACTTTGGGTCCCATTACTCACAGAAAGCTGCAGTGTGTCAAACTGTCTGCACCAACAATGGTACACATCTTCCCCATTGCTTTAGGATAAGGTGTTTCTTGGTTTTTTTCTAATTCTAAATTATCAAAACGCATTGAATTAATTACCTGTGCCAAGCATCTGTCAACTAACAACAAATGAATTTTAACAACCTAATTTATTCACTATCTCTTCAAGCTTCTGAAATTAACTCAACTCTTACTCTAACCTCCTCTTCCTCCCAGTGCTTTTACTCTCAGCTCCCCATATTTAATTCTAATTATAAGTAGGGAAAGGGAGCTTTTCTGTCCACAGTATGCACAATTTCGTGAGCTTTAATTGAGTACAAGTGTTTCCCTACCTTGAATAACTAAGTAAGAACATTCATTCCTTTTTAATAAACAATACACTACTGAAAGCAAGAGCACACATCAGCTATCAAATTATTTTCTTCTTTCATTCTTGTAAGAATGAAACTCCAAATGAGAATAGTGAAGCATAGCTGAGAAATGTAAAGAAGAGTGGAAATTCAAAGTTACTTAATCTAGTGATTAATGTTTTTAATGTAATTATGATAAATGATATAGAGAACATTTGTCCATTTGCATAACCTACAAAAGGTAGGTCATAAATGAAATCTCAAAATAAAAATTTATCATTGTTTTTGGAGCATGTGGTTGTTGGTTGTGGGGTTTTTTTAAGTAAAACTGGTTGGTTTTGTTGTTTTTTTTTATAGTGGTTTGAGCAAACCTTCGACACGAAGATGAAGACTGTTAAGGAAGGAAAAATGATTCTTCTTCTCGCCTTGAAACATGTTCTTTTTGATTCAACAAACTAGTTGCCTGTTTCTGTATCCTGATAAATCATATAAGAATTAAAGCTACTGGAAAATGAACACAAAAAATGAAATCTGTATTGGTGACAGTAAAATGAATAGCACTAAAATCCACTCAGATTATATCATGAAGAAGAAATGAAAACTACTAGAAAATTATATAAATAATAAAATTTCTTGGAGATTAACAAAATCTTGCCCTTGGATTAGCTATGAGAAGTTAAACCTAAGGAAATAAATTAAATGAGTTCTAATTTTATGCTTGTGAAGTTCTGACCATGCACTGAATACACAAAGAGCACTCGAAGACCACAGAAAAGACTAAATTAAATAAAGCACAAACAAAACAGGGAGAATCCAAAGTATGTAGCTAAGAGCAAAAATATAATTATATTCCAAAACTGGTACATTTTATTGGCTTTTTGTGACTCTGAAGCTCTCAGCTTCAAAAGAGTTTCTTTACCTTCTTTAAATTAAAAGTATAATTTCATAAAGTAAAATACTGCTTATGATTCTTTATTTTATTTATTATTATTATTTATTTTTAAACTGATATGCACACTGCAGTACCTTTTGATTTGCAGGAATTGCAGAACATGTCAGAATATAGGTATATAGTATCCTGATCAGATAATACTGAATTGTAGATTAAATACTAATTTCTAGAGTAAACTGTCATGAAACAGTAGATGGACTTTCAGAGATTGTGGAACAAAGAAGTAAAGACTTGCATTTCAGGAGTGCTTTTCTTGAAGGGGAACAGATTTTCAATGACAAAAAATATGACAAGAAAAGCTGTCTCTTCAGTCGCAAACATATTTGAAACTGTTAGGACCTTAAACACCTCAGAAATCATAGCTGTAGACTTTCATGTTTCTCTTCAAGGATCATTAATATTACTGGCACTATAAAGCTCTGAAGGTACTATTTTATTTAAAAAATCCCCTGTTCTTTTCTTTTGCCAGGCTCAAGTACTGTTACAGCACTTGTTCATGCAAAATAATCAGGAAATCTGATGCCCATATTGAAAATAGCACTATAGTGGAAGGAAGTGTTCTAAAATAATTGTATTCGCATTTTAAATCAACAGCTATGAAACTATTTGCTTTAAATTATAGGCAAACTTTTGGATCATCTAAAAATCTTTTCTGGTGTTCTTAAAAATTGAAGGCTTAAGCGATTTAGCTTCATTACACTGTGTTCTGATATCTGACATGATACCCCCATATAATTAGCATTTGACTTCAAGGACTTTTATGTGAAGGTATATGCCCTGTTAATTACTATACTGCAGAATTCTGTAAGCAGTACAATGTGAATGGTACCCTTTACTTGGATTTTTAGAGCAAGCCAATTTTTTAGTGCAACAGCAGCGGGTTTCAAGCAGTTATGTGATCTGTCCCACAAAGGTAATGAACTAAGGATGCTCAATTTTATTGTTTGGCCACAAAAAGTAAGATGCCTTTCTAGGTTCTTATAAATAGCTTATAAGCTCTTTTGTTTCAGCAGTTCCCTTGGTTTAGTTTACAACTACAGTCTCATGAAGTCTCTATATCATCAACAGCACCACAGTGCCACAGGAAGACATTTTCAGTATCGAGTTTTGAGTTTGGATGTTCGTTTTTTTTATCACATGTGAATTATCACAACAGTTGTTAAACTTTGGGGCCACAACTTGTGCCTGGTTTCAGGGGGCAGTATAATTTGTTCAGTTGTTTCAATTTAAGGTTGATTTGTCTCTCATATATTGTCTTCCCTTCTGGAGTTTGTCCTCTATCTGACAGTATAATGTCAGTGATCCTAGTGCAATGCTGCAAATGAGACTGAAAGAAATAATATACTTTAAACTGTAAGTTTTCCCTGCATTTGCATTTTCCAGACACATTTCAAATACCTCTCCTCTTATTTTTACTTAAAGATTCTGTAGATGCTTTACTGACAAATTGATTCCTGCTCCTCTTTTTCCAATGTTTTCCTCAAAGGTATTTCTAAAAATTGCCTCTCTGTGGGTAAAGCATTTACAGTTTTTATTGACACTAACTTATGAAAATCAGTCAGAATATCTCCCATTTTTAACCCTGATTCAGAGTCCAGCAACAGAGGTGCTGCTCATATCTGATCCACTAAGAGTATATGAAGTTTTCTTTATAGCTTCTACTCTTTGCAGTTACTTTTCTTCAAAGTTCTTCTTTGACAGTTGTCACTTTTATCACTCACATCAGTACAACAGGTGAAGTACAACCGTATAGTTGTACTTCAACACTCCTCAGTTATGTTAATAGAAACATTCTAGTTTTTATCCAAACTAATTCCTCTGCTAACCAGTGCTCTTCTCTAGACCATATAATGCACACAGTACAAAATCATTCCATCAAGTAGATGTGAAGGGAAAGGCTGCTAATTTTTTTGGGATGGAAAAGAATTAATGAAAGTTGCTTGCTGTATATACAAACCTTCCTTGCATTTGCATGGCAGAGTCTGTCTATGCTTGTAACAGTAGAGGCATCCTTTATCCACTGGCATGTGATCCATGCTGTTAAATTGATAGTGAATTCCTTGGCATAGTACTGACATGAATCAAAAATTGCTTTCCTGTCCCAGGCCATGCACAGATTGAAAGACAGCTCTGGCCAGGAACCCTGCCTTATGGTCAGCCTGCATACAACTGTCCTCCTGAGCTGGTTGTAATGGATGCGAGCCATGTTGTGCTAATTTGCCTCAGGGCTATGGAAATATATGTGGCTCTTTTTGGTTACTGGTCAGGATAGAGGCAAGTGGTCCAGCTGGATAATTCATAATATGCTCAGCTATTGCTAACATATGACAGTAAAATTCATTTTGTGTTGCTTACAGGATTCTCTGGAGATTGTCAGTGCAATGCGCAGGTTTGTAATATGTTAACTCAGAATTGCTTTCTTGGTGGCATGCCTACTCTAAATTGAAAAGCCTGAAAAAATGTAGGACAGTTTTATACAGTTACGCTCACACTCATTTTAGTCTTCCTCCCAGTTTAGATTGCTATTCCTAGGTTATATTCAAGCAAATGAGTTCAGCACAACAATACCACAGAACAGGTTACTCAGAAGCAATTTAATTTCTTTGACTGCAAAATGTGGAAAGGGAAGCTGTGAACATGTATATTTTTCTGGGAAGGCAAGAAATTAAGAAATAGAATCCTCTAATAATTTACAGAATTGATTCAAAAGCCAGTAGAAAGACTTCCATTAATTTAAGTGGGCTTCATATTAAGTGTTATAGATACACAGTAAGGGATGAAAGGTGCATGAGCCGAGGCTTGTGACTTTGCTTCTTATCCTAAGTGTTTTAAATGTTTACAAAGTACTGAATATTTTTCTGATAAGGGAATATGGCCTACTTCCCATTATCAGTTTATTCTGTTGGCTTTGATGTTAAACCCCTTAAACAAGATAAACGTCGAATCTGTGAGGACAAAATAACCTATGTCCTCACATGAATGTGTTGTGAAGTTTATGGAGCTCAGAACAGCACATTTTCAGGCAGACATAAATGAAAATAAGAAATGTTTTGCGACTCTGAAGCATAAAATCAATTTAAATACAAATTTTTCAGCTTCCTGACTAATTGATCTCAAACTGCTCTAACTGTGTTGTAATAGTGATGCTTCACCTTGCAGCTACCAGCCTTCCATTGTTCTTTTATTTTCAAAGTACTTGTTGTTGTTTTGCTGTTTGTTGGTTTGTTTCTTTGTTTTTTGGGGGGTGAAAAATTAGTCCTTTTGGGTGTAAAGTGGTCATGCTCAGTTCAGGTGAAAAAGGAGAAATCAGTGGCATGCTTTCTTAAAACAACTTCTTTATTACTGAGCTATTGAGGAATGTTGATTAAAAAATTAAGTTGAAGGTGATGTTATCCTGAAAAATTACTCTATAAAAATAGTTTTGTGAGTTTTGCAAACCTCAAAATTTTGCAAAAGTCTGAGTTTTCTTATTTAAAGATGGACAAAATACAGATTTGTGGATGAAATAGAGGTTTGTTGTTTGAATTGATGGGCAAGCAAAATTAACCTGGTCTTTGAAAACCTTTGAGAGCTCTTAAGAATGTTCTTGTACATCACTGAGTGTAACAGTATTATAGAAGCGGAACTGAAGGTGCAGTGTGAACATTGGTATTGATGAAAGTGAAATTTGGCCTGAAAAATCTCTGTAACTATCTGTGACAGAAAAAAAAGAAAATGCATGCTGGCTGTCAGTGTTTCTACTGGGCTGCCAGAAAAAACCCTATTTACTTGGGAACAATGCAAATTAAAGTGGAGATTATAGATAAATAATAAACAAGCTTCACTTATGTTGTTATCCTTTGGTTTTCAGGACAGTTGTTTTTTCAGGAACAGTTTCTATACTCTGAAAATTCCATATTGGTTTAATTTTAAAATATTGAATGTGCAGTGTACTGTTTTAAATGAAGAATGTTTTTGGCAGCTTTGAAGAGTTATAACAATGAAACAACTGCATTTACAATGAAGCAAAAGCTGTTTGGCTGTAACATACAACAGTGTGCTGTATGTTCATGTGAACTTATTACATAAAGATATCCAGATTTTTAGGTCTCTCATTGCCTTATGCAAGTAGAAATATTTGATTGCATTAGCATACTAATGGCTATACCTGTTTGGACAAGAATGGAGGATGCAAGAGCCAACAATCAATTTCTGTGATGAGCAACCTGTACTAGAGTGTTCCAAAGGTCCTGAGTCTTCTTAACTTTAATTTATTTAAAAGTTCACGTGGGCGCTGCATGATCAGCTAGGGGCAATAAGCCAGGATTGATAATGGAAGGGTGGCTGAGCTAAGCACAAGGGTTACACATGAGTCAGCAATGACTGCAGCTAAAGAAAAGAGTAGTTCAGAGCATAGTTGAGATGGAGCTCCCTATGGAGTTCTGAGAATAAGAGAAGGATGTGTCCAGGCACTGACAAGGGCAAGGAACTGAAGGAGCTTCCTTGAAGAGATGGCATAACATAAAGGGTAATAGAATGGATACTGACATGTTCAAGTCAGTAGAGCCTGATATGTGAAGCCTCATACTCCTATAGAAATCCAAGTGCAGCCAGTATAAACTGATATCCCGATGGAAAGCCCTCACTGAATAGACAAAAAAATAATGCCTTGTGTTGCCCTGCAGTGCTACACGGGTAAAAACTTGCCGTCAAAGAATGTTTTTCTTTTAGGAAAATGTGATTGTCACTTGAGTATCTGTACTCTTATATCAGATAATCTGTTTGCTCTATTTTAAATTTTGATCTCATTTGCCAACAATAAAATTGCTATAATTTTAGGGAGTTTCCACAACAATCAAAATGATGACTGGAATAAGAAGCTCAACAACAAAGCCTGCAGTTGCCTTTCACTTAGACCGACTGCAATGATTATAATCCTGACATATAAAAACAGTCCAACTTCTCTGGGATATCGGTGTCAGCAAATATTTCTCCGCTGCAGAACTGTATGAGTTCCATCCCTTTACACAATTGATTGAAACCATTGAAGCAATAGTTTTGCAATACTATCACATTGCCATATCACCTGACCTTATTTCTATGTTTATTTTTTTAATTGTAGTTGTATACGTAGGTATTAAAAGTCTTTACACAAGAATAATAATAACAGGAAAAGGATGATTTTGCCCCTAAGAGCACCCTTAGTTTCAAGCATGCCCAGTTTTCTCAAAGGACAGTGTCTTTTAGGATTAGCAGTATGGATACAGCGAGAAATGATCCCTTCTGAAAGAGCTAATTTAAGTCCAAAATATAAATAATCCAGGAAAGAGAAATAGTATCCACATTGTTGTGGTCATCCAAAGTCTTCTCATGCCACATAAAAAACTGATAAAGTACATTTTTTAAAGATACATTTTGGCTACATCTATTTGTTCTTACAAACAAAGTGGGTTAGAAAGCATTCATTCATCCTGCGGCCAGCTGGAATGATGCAGAAAATGTCTATATTAGTAAATTTCTTTGTACTCCAAAATAGAGGTGGCCACATCCAAACAGCCTGCTGTCAGTGGTCCCTTGCCAGTTCCATCTATCCCAAACTCAGCGCATTGACTGCAATAATACTAGTTAAGAGTGGGACAAAATTGTGCCAGAAGACGTGCTAATGTTTCCAGAGTATGGATGATTCCAGGCATGATTTCATGCCAATGCTTGTGGTCATGCACACCTATGGTGGCATGTAGAACACTTTGTCTTTATTCTCTCATCCAATGAAACATGCTGTGGGTTTGAGCAAATGTGTGGACTGACCTCAGCCAGTAGTTAAGCACCCACCCAGTCACTTGCTCACTCCCCCAGGAGATGGGGTAGATAATTGGAAGAGCGAAAATGAGAAAAACTTGTGGGTTGAGGTAAAGACTGTTTAATAAGTGATAGAAAAAAACCCTGCGCCAAGTGATGTGAAGGCAATCGCTTACCACCTCCCACCAGCAGACTTGCCCAGCCAGTCTCCAAGCAACAACTTTGAAAGACTACCACAGCTGTATTGCTAAGTACTTTGTCATATAGTATGGGATGTCCCTTTGGTCAGTTGGGTTCAGCTGTCCTCTCTGTGTCCCCCTCCTGACTTCTCACCATAGTCAGCCCACTGGCAGGGCAGCTGAGAAACAGAGAAGGTCTTAATGCTGTGAAAGCACTGCTCAGCTATAGCTAAGACATCAGTGTTTTAGTCAGAAATCCAAACCACAGCACTGTAGAGGCTCCTGTGATGAAAATGAACTCCATCTCAGCCACAGCCAGTACAGGAATGTAGCACGGATTTGGAGTGGAATGCGTGTGTGTCTGTGTCTGCATGTCTGTGTTTCTGCGTCTCTGTCCACACATGCCTATGAGGACAGGAGAACAGAGGCTTTTGAATCAAGCAATGTTCATGTAATCAATAGTCATACACACACAGATAGGCACTTAAAAAAATAGCATAAATGCACCTGAAAGTTGTTATTGTGATACATATGTGTATGCATGTGGTTTACTAGTTTTTAATGTTTTGTTTAATTGAAAACTTGATTTTTATTTTTTTTTTCCCACCAGAAATATGTACTCTGTCCCTGTAGCCTTAGAATCAGAGAACACATTGTCACACTAGAAAAGCAAATGGAGGTATAGGGCTTATGGATTGCAAAGAAACATTTTCATCAGATAGAAGACATAGGAGGTTGCTTTAGATCTCTATCATATCATGTCAACGTGTGTACCTGAAAGGGAAAGAAAAGGGCTGAAGTTTCTGTTTGGGACAGCTGAAAATGCCCTAGCTCATGTACAACACAGTCGGTGCAAACTTATTTTACCACAACATAATAAATTCACATTAATTCCTCTTATGATCATGGTATAAATCCGCAAAGCCTTTAATGCCTTAATGTAAAGCCATGGGTTGTTTTAGAGACCATCTACCTCTTTCTTCACTTCAGGTAGAGATTGATGTAATGTCAAGGAAGCTGTGTCATCTACAATATGAAATTTTGGTTAAAAGAAGGAAATTTTTATAGAGGGCTCTATTTTATGCAAAACACAGCTAAAAACTTAGATTATAAACTTTAGAGTCCCTCTAAAAATGAGAGGGAAAACATGCAGTAATTATGGGCTTTAAAGATGTTAATGATATCTCAGCCATTTTCACATGGAAGACTGGATAGCAATGGATGCATGTGCACACTGAGTAACTCAAAGGAGGCAGTTTGCTGCGATACTTCGCATCAATGTCTGACCATCAGTTCTGGTGTTTGCATACTGTGGCTATTGGTATGATGGGTAATCAGATAATTTATGGAAGTTAAAACAAAAAAGCAACCGTATCCACAAGAAATTGTGACCACACATGTATATGGAAGATTGACTAAGAATGGAATGAGAATAATAGGTAAGAAAGTAAACTTCTCCACTGGATCAATATTTTGACATTAACTTCCATTTATCACCAGCACAAGAAAGCAAAATGTCAAGATTAAATTTTTTTATAAAAGGTGAAACCACTTATGCACCTTTGCATCCTCTTCTAGCAAGGAAGAAATTCTGTCTTTATCTGCTGTGTTAAATCAGTAGGATAAAAGGTTTGTGATAATGGCAAAATAGTATTTATGACAAAGGAGTGTTGAATCTTTCACAATGATTCTTTTAGAGTAATTATAAAAAATTGTAAAGTTGTGATTATTAGAGAAGAACATTATAATAACCTGTGTGTTTTAAAGGGACAAAGAATGAAATAGTTTTGTAGAGGAAGGAGTTATGACTACTAAAAGCTCCTTGATTATGTTACTTCAAGACAGAATTCTCATTAAAGAGAACAGCAGTCTTCTAATTGGGCCTGGCTTTCTCGCCTGTATGCCACTTCCCTCTGTTTCTTCTCATGAAGCCACAGAAAAGCTGAGTTAGTCTATACTTAGGATGCAAGGTAAGGTGAATCCACTCCTGTCAACACAATCTGGAGGAGGAGCTGCAACATCACTACTATTTGGATAGCACTGATTCCTCATGAATATCAGAGAGCAGAAGGTTTTTCTTTCTGTATGCCCTAATATATTCTTCTTATGGGAACCACTATAAGGACTTTTGTTAGGACCCCAAAGCTCTCTACAAGGCCTCATATGTACTGTTTTCACCTTTGCTTGACTCCTAGGGAGTCTAATAAGCCTTCTGCTGGAGCAAAAAATGGGTTTCTAAATGAGGAAGGAAAAAATTTGTGTACAGATACTGGGAAGAGCACACAGAGATTTCAGCAAGATAAACTACAGGGAGAACTAATGCCTAGCAACATGATAGCTTTCTTTAGGTGGGCTTTAGCAATGGTCTTAGATAACGCATTTTGAACATATGTTCAAAATGTACTTTATTCATGTATCTGTGCATTTTTCAGAACAATGAAGTTATTCTGAGATTCACATGTTTATTTGGGCTATTTAAACTTCTGCTCTACTCATAATACTTGCACAGGCATAGGAAAGATATTAATGCTTAAGGTGATTTGTATTCCCTGATGACAGGCATGAGATTACCATGTGAACGAACATATATTTTACCAAAGAGGGGTTGAACGGAAATGAAACTACATCTTTACTGCTTTTAGCTCAGTGTTTTGGTTTGCATATGCTCTATGCCTGAGTCAGAGTGCAGTTTTCTTGAGTGAGGAACCCCTAGTGCTCTCCCTCAGTGCTGGTACTTAGCTGAGCACTCCGGGACACCTGACAAACATGATTGCTAAGAATGTAATCACTCAGGATGATGCCTTAACTGAGGTCTAATTCTATCAGTGTCTTCACTCCAGAAGATTTAATATAGCTTTGGGGACAAGTACAGCAGTGAAAGGTAGAAATAGAGCAAATGCATTTCTTGAAGGCTTATTTTATGTGTTAGTCAAAGGGCAAACAGAACTGCTCAGTTTACAAAACTGCTAATTTATCTTCACTTCACATATCTGAAGAAGGACTGATTCTGCAGTGCTACTTATCCAAATCTATCATTGCTTAATAAATTACTCATGTGTTTCTGACTCCATCTTGTCATCGATTTTAGCTCTAGTCAGCTTTAAGTGTGCTGCTATTTCCTGTTTTTTCCTTCACTAATATTACCTTCTCAATCCATGCTAGGCACATAGTTTCTAAAGATAAAGTGTTTTCAGCCTTTGAAGGTGGAAATGCTGTGATGGCTTTATGGTAAGTGCTTGCTTGTAATTATTTTAAAACTACTGTTGAATCAGCTTAAGCCAGATGAGGCGGATATTTTGTGGCTTTTCTTTCTTTTCCCTCTCTCTTTCTCTCTGCCTCCCATAAATAACTTTGCTATATTTAGCTTTTAAAAATAATTTTAAAGAATACTTTTTACTATTTTATTCTACATTTAGTTGGCCAATTGTAAGGCAGCTTGCTGTCTGTCTGTGGCACAAAAGCATTGGTTGACATTACTAATTTAAAAAAAAAAGATCTTCTGGTGAGAACACTCATTCTAATTACTCAATTGATGTCAATAAACTATCACCATATACAATTCTTCAACTTACAATTCTTCATCTTACACTTTCATATTCTAAATCACAAACCACCTAATATTAAATTTCCAATTAAAGAAATGGCAGAGTTTATTATATTTGTAAGAAAATTGCTGGTGCTTAAAAATATAAGCACACTCTGATGATGTTGAAATGATGACACTTTGGCTTGTATCACAGCACTGTTTTTTGCATGAAACATAACAGCCAACAGGATGCAGCCGATCATCTGCAATTTTGTCTGAGTGTTGGATACACATGAATCAGTCTCATCTGTGGTGCTTTTTAAAATTTACTTCCAGTTATTGTGAGGAACTGAAAAGACAAACAACTCTGCTCCGGATATAAATAATGTGATTTGCATCCAAATAAAATTTTAAGTGTTAGAAGTAGGATGCTCAACATATTATTTTTATGTCATTGATACGTCACAAAATTGAAATGTAAAACTCTCTGCTTTAGTATTTGAAGGTAGGCTAAGAGCTCATAGAATCACAGAATGTTTTGGGTTGGAAAGGACCTTAAAGATCATCCATTTCTAATCCCCCTGCCACGGGCAGGGACACCTTCCACCAGACCAGGTTGCTTAAAGCTCCATCCAAACTGGCCTTGAACGCTGCCAGGGATGGAGCATCCACAGCTTCTCTGGGCAACCTGTGCTAGTGCCTCACCATCCACATAGTGAAGAATTTCTTTTTCATATCTCATTTAAATCTACCGTTTTCTAGTTTAAAGCCATTACCCCTTGTCCTGTCACTACTTACTCTTCTAGAAAAGTCCCTCTCCAGATTTCTTGTAGTCACCATTTAGGTACTGGAAGGATGCTACAAGGTCTAAATGAGTTTAAAATGGATTAGAGAGCAGGCTGACTGCTGGATGCTTTGGATGCAGTCCTGGCTCAGAAAATCTTTAAATTGCTGACCGCAAGAAGTCAGGAAGGCATATCAGAGGTAGGATCATTCATTCCCTGTTCCCATAGTGTTTCCTATATGTCTAGTTAATGTAGACAGTGCAGTGAATAAGACAGATCAGTGAGCTGATCTGATACTGCTGTTCTTTTATTCTAAATTTGGGAGGTAGCAAAATTGTATCATATAATTTTACAAAATAGGTCAAATAATGAGGGATAAATCATGTAAAATCATGCGAATCATGTGAAAAAAAACCCTCCATCTACATAGTTATGAAGAACAGACATTCTTCTGCTGGTCTGTTTACAAAAAGTTGCAAGATCCTTAGTAAAACTGTTCTGTACAGGTGCCCAAACCATCACCAGCTGCTTTCACTCCTCTATTGCCTGTGAACGTCATCCCCACTTCATAATAGCCATCACTCTTCAGTCTTACTTATTTTTTTCCAACAATAAAGTACATCAGTTTCAGACCTACTGTTCTTATATGAAATACTTTGACTTAATATAAACAAACAGTATTTTTTAAAAGCAAATTTCCTGTACTTTCATACAGGTTTCTTTTTCTCAGATAATTTAGTGGCCGTTCGAGGCAGTCAGTTTTGCAGTTCTCTGGCCATTCCCATTTCCTGATTGTTTTGGACATTTTTCTACAGCAACAGAAGAGACAGGCAGAGGTTTAATGAGCTAGAATTATAAACCTTTCAAATAAGGAGAGCTTCAGTATAAAGCAGTGTCAGAAACCACTTGTTAAGCTACTGAAAATCTGAACATCTGCTACTACAGTCAGTGAAACTGTTAGCTGCCTGGCTAACCTTGCACCATTAGCCATTTTTTTTCTTTATAAATTTTTATCAAAGAAAAGGAAGGAAATTTAGTGTAATGTCTTTTATATATCTGTTAGAAGGGAAGGTCAAGTATAAAGCAAACAACCACGTGCTCTTCCAAGCTTGACAGATGTTTGTATGTGGACATTATGTGTTATGTTTCTATCAGTACCTGTCACTCAACAGAAAAATGCAAGAAGAGGGAGAGAGGGACAGAGATTTTTTTTTTTTTTTTATCTAAATAGGCTAAAAACTGTTGCCATAGAGAGTGATTCAGACACTATAAAGTAACTTTATGTGTTATTGTTATTTTGTTTTCTGGTATTCTACCTGACTGAAGCTAACAGCCTCAGCAAGGTGTCCCCTGTTATCAAAAGCAATGTAACAAATCCATGGNTGCCATAGAGGGTGATTCAGACACTATAAAGTAACTTTATGTGTTATTGTTATTTTGTTTTCTGGTATTCTACCTGACTGAAGCTAACAGCCTCAGCAAGGTGTCCCCTGTTATCAAAAGCAATGTAACAAATCCATGGAGGACCTTACAGGCTATTTTGAATCTGTGCCTATCTTCAAATTTGAGTTAAGTTACTTGATTCAAAATCTAGCAATACAGCCCCCAGAAGCCAGGCCAAGGAATGTGTCTCTTTACAGCTGTTTTGTTGTATAGCAGCTTCCTGGCAATTATATAAAATCTTTTCTTCTAAGATGAAAAAGAAAAAAAGTAAAATCACTTTTCTGTCTCTTCATAAGCACTGGAGTCTTTTTTAGGGGCAAAATTGTTTTTTTTAAAAATTATCTTATGCATGTGCTTACACTTCCGGTGGCTTTTTTCTGTGAGTTGAAAAAATACATAGCATTCTTGAAATTGCTGGCTGGAGATACATATCTCTTATAGCCGCCTTATACATTTCTAGCCAGTATCTGGAGTTTTGGTTTGGTTATTTTTTTAGCAATGCGAGTTTAACAAATTGATGATCTGCACATTATTTTAAGAGTTTCTGTTAAAAGAAATACTGAAATTTCCACTGAATTTTGATACAAAAATCATTGCCCAGTCTTTCTTGTGTACATTTATTAGAATTCTACTTGAAAAAAAAAAAGTATTTATTTTTATTTCATTTGTAAAATAATTTTTCAGTGGATGAATGTTTCAGTCACTGAAATAGACATCTTCAGAAAAACAATTCTGATACAAATGAAAAGAACAAGGTTCATATATGTCTGCAACAAAAAAGCACAGCTGAGACTAATTGATACGCTGCTTCCCACTCTCGTGGCTTAAACCCATTAAACAAGACTGTGTGAGCTTTGCACTTGTTTAGTTTATCCTAACCATTGGACTGGTTCACCTTATTCTAATCCTGTTTTTTTCAGTCCTTGGTTTGAAATTGATACGACAGGCATACTTACACACCACTTCTTCCAGAGGTGAGGGATTTGAGAAATTTATTTTGTTGTGTTAGCAAAGCTGCTAGAATTAATGGAATTATATCTGCCAAAACATGCTGATAAATTTTAATGAAATAATCTTCCTAGTGCAACTGAAACGGCCAGATCTTTGCTCTGCGTGCCTTTTTGTACTGGCAAGGGAACTGTTCACCATAGGAAATTCTAAAGCCATAATACTGACAGACATTTCATCCACTTTCTGTGTAGTGCCGAGGCTTGGTCAAGGTAGGTTTGCAGCTGGGCCTGGGTTAGAGCTTCCTGCTAGTTCCATATGAGTGTAAAGGCAAAGCTCACCCTGTTCCTGCTAGTTCCATATGAGTGTAAGGGCAAAGCTCACCTTGATCAGCAGTTTTTTGCCTCTTTTTTCTAGGCAACAGATTTGTTTTGACAGGTATTTCTGGTGTTGGGAAATGTCTGTTTGACCAGCAGAAATGATCTGTGTCTATAGCCACAGTTGAAGTGGTGGGTTGGGCAGTAGTCTGTGTAGTTGTCCAAAGGAGAGGAGTCAAAACTGCACAAGGGTGAGGACAGTAAGCAGGAAGAATATCCTCATTTGAGAACTTTTCAGCTCAAGCTCAAATATTAGGCTTTTTGTTTTTTTCCTTGGGCACCCACAGTGACAAAAGGAGTGGAAAGAATTATGATGTCTAAAGGAGGTATAAAGAAAAAGAAGCCTTGTAACACTGCTGCAGGAGTGAATTAACATGGAAAGAGGAAAGTCAGCTCTAGAACTCTACAGTGAAGAAGCCAGGACTGCAAATGGCTGTCTGATAAGGGCCTCTGTGAGGGCCTTACTCTGTCTAGATACTTCAGCAGCATCAATGGCTTGTAGTATAGTTGGCAATTCAGGCAAAACATTCTGATGCATGTCATAGGTGTCAATATTGCTGAAGACCCTATGTGTCCCTTCCCAAGAAAGAAGGATGCAACAAAATACAAGGAACTTTTCATATTAATAGACTAGGCAGGAAGAATGTTAGATTTGATAAGGCCAAATTTATTGGAAGGTTCCAGGAGCAAGAGAGAAAAAGAAAAACCAAAGGCACTGCTTTTAGCTCCTATAGTTTAGTCTTGCTGAACCCTGCAAATAGAGAAATTTAAAAGCAGATACTAACAAAAAGCAAGATATCTGGCAGCATCAGAGATACTAGTTTACCAGTAGAGCTTTATTTAGACCCAGAAATCACACTTGAAAGAGTGAGGTCTCAAGAGATCTTAAAAAATAGCAACATGGTTTACATTGTAAGGGGGATTTTATCAAGCAATATTGAGGAAAAGAGAAAGTCACAACAGAGAAAGAATTAACTGAAGCCTGTTAGGGAAGGCGTACGTTTGTAAGGGTATGCAGACAAGAACATGTGATGTCTGTAGCTCAATAGGCATTAATTTGAATACCAGTGGCCAAAACATTATCATAGTCAGATGTCAGTGTAGTTTCTTGGCAAATCCACCTAGCTAAAGAATGTTTCATTGTACACCTGCATCAAAGCCCTTGTCAGGAAGCTGTGTATCCAATGGATGTTGGTCATGGATCTTCACACCTGAGCCCCTCCAGAACAGTCATTCAGACTGTCAAATTACCAGTGTCTTTCTACCCTTCTTAAAGGCAGCTGGTTGTGTCTCAGAGACAGCTTCATCTAGATATCTGAGTATTCGATCAGGATATGTACATTTGCAGTAGAGATGTTAACAAATGTGGTAGATTAATAAATGCAAATTGAAGTCCAACAAGCTATCAATTTCTTTTAATGAGAATATGAATTGAGAAATTCATAAACATTATTTGAATACAGCAAATTCAAGCACTTTTAGCCAAGCATCTCCTCTTCAGGGTGTTTCTAATTAAGATGATGACTGGCTATGACAAATAAATGGAGGAATTTTTATAGATCAGTTTTAGTTCTTACAGACGTAGAGTCACATACATGACTCTAAAAAGTCACAGGAAAGTACAAAATAAAACAACCATTCTAAGACCCTGTGTTTTTTTACAGAGTCATTCTATAACAACAATAATGTTGGACACAGCTTCATGTGGTCAGCATGCCATAGACAAGCATCAAACAGCTGGAAGAAGACCAAGCAATGATTATGCTCATATGAAAAGGCCTTACAGAAATTGTCTGACATTCTTTGATATTCACAAGTGGAAAAGCAGACATTTGCAGTTGACTTTTTACCTCTTGCATTTCAATATTGACTAAGCCATAAACACTTGGTGGAATTCTTGGGTTCAAAATTGTTACATGACATTCTACATTAGACTTCAAGATTTTGACTAGGTTTTTTTCAGCACTGAATACAAAGGCAAAAATACTCATGACAGTGATCACTATCCTCTGCTTAAATCAAGCAGCTACCAACAAAAGAAGAAAAGGCTTTAAAGTAAAATTTTCAGGTCTACACTGACCTTGTGCTGGAAACAATCCCAGAATCTGACAGTTAATTTAAACAATTTAGAGATAACTAACTAATGGACCAGACTTGTCAAAAACCTGTCCAACTCTGCCAAAGAAGGAAGTATCAGTGAAGTCAGCATTTAACAAACTTACTATTGTATTGGAAAGACTGAATTGATTTGCCCACAACTGATGACTGAATTTTGAAAAGAAATGTATTTATTTCAGGCAAAGATCTCTTCCAAAATTTGAGTGATACCAGGATGCAAGCAAAGTCAGTGCACCAAGAATAATAGCCTGTGCTCTGATTAAGTTCAGAAACTAAGATAATAAGGTGTTGAAAGAGAGCAAATAAGAAAAATACCTTACCACAGTCTAGAAAACTCTTTGACAAAGGCTATGTAGTTGTTTTAGTGTATTTTAGACTTTGGTTTTGCATTTGTTGGCTTGGTTTGGTGGGGTTTTTGTTTGTTTCTTTTGTTGCTTGTTTTGTTTGTTTGGTTGGTTTTTGTTGGGTTCTTTTTTTTCCCTCCTAAGAAGGGCATATGGAAGTTCCTGCACCAGTGGCTTAGCAAGATAGATCAACTTCATTACAATTTCAAGACTTCATCACACTATAGTATACCAAATTCAAGTCAATATTTGCAAAATGCAGGCAATGTCTATACTAGTAAACTAACAAGGGCCAGGCTGTGGGTCCAAGCACCTGGCAGGTATTATCCATACTGCTGAACTGCTAGCATGACTGGTGCCATGGTCTCTGCCAGGCAACAATGTGCTGCAAGGTATTGTGCATCATGTTCCACAGGACAACACAGGTCAACAGGCAGCATGCATGCAGCCTGCCTCTTCTGGAAGGCAAGAGCTTGCAGATTGTCCTCAAGGCCAAAGAACATTTACTGGCCCATTAAATAATTAGAGATGTACAGACAAAGCCATGAGTTTCTGAAACCATATAATAGAATTATAGAGTCATAGAATGGTCAGGGTTGGAAAGGACCTTATGATGATCTAGTTCCAACCCTTGTATCAAAATATAGATATATAGATATAATTTTATCTCTCTGAAAACATTCTGATTAATGCTTCCCCCTTCATCAAAGCTTCATTTAGAAGTAAAAAAATTGCAGAAAGTTTTCTACTTTTTTGTTTTCCCACACATGCCTGGGCAACTATGCTGTGAAATATATGGTCCCTCTTGCCACCTGCATTTGTGAAGTCAAAAAACTAATACTTCCCTCTAGAAGCACTGTCAGGACAAACAGAGTGGTGGATTCAAAATTCCAAGACACTCAGTTATGAGAACCACATATACATGACTGAGTTGGAGAATGACACAGAATTTTAAACCAAACTAAATGCATTTCTTAATTAATATAAATATATTCATAGAAAATGTTATAAAACCAGTTTCTTTTGTCCTCTTCCACAGACAAGATGTCATAAAATTTACATAATTTTATAAATTTTATAATATTAACATAATTTTATAAAAAGGTTTTATAGTAAAAGACACATCCATTTTCAGGATTATGGATTCAGTAGTACTAAAATTCCTACTTCTCCCATTACCCCAACTTTGCATTACATTTGTGTGCTTCAACTAAAGCTGGAATATTTTCATATTTTCTGCTACTTGAACTTCTCTGGCCCTTGCATGCCTTATCCATCTACTTGATGAAATGGCACTACATGCCTTTTATATATATATATATATATATATATATTTTACAGTTGCTTAATGGGAGTTGTTTCAGGTTTGTGGCACTTAGGCCTTCTTTGCACGGGAACAAATCGTTACATGGAGTCTTTGGAAGTAAAGAGTCAAGACTTCAATTTTTTTTTTTTTAAAGGCTTCCCAATAACTCTGCATCAAATTATTCACATTCTTCAAATTATTCAACTAAAATATTTTGGATGTCCACAATGTATTTGGCAGATTGTCATAGTTTAACATGACTTTTCTTTCACTCCTTCACAGTTGTGTGTGAAGAATACAGAATTAAATAGGAGTTAGGAATATAGTAAACCCCATGGTCTGAATTCTTTCAGTTTATTGTTCTCATAA
Source organism: Agapornis roseicollis (assembly GCA_002631895.1). Classification (NCBI taxonomy): domain Eukaryota; kingdom Metazoa; phylum Chordata; class Aves; order Psittaciformes; family Psittacidae; genus Agapornis; species Agapornis roseicollis. The sequence continues at coordinate 102,517 of NDXB01014516.1, forward strand.
CTTCTGATACTATACAAAAAGTATTAAGGTACTACTACAGAAGCAATTTAACTGGGTCACTATGCATAGTGCTTTGACCTTTCCTATTAGAATATCAGGGATCAATTATTCTCTTTATTGACTGCAGACAGAGCAAAAAAGCTTATATGAATGCAGGAAAAAATTAGGTCACCTAATAGCAAAAATCTTTTGGTAATGTAGCACATTCCATGGGATATTACAGAAGCATGAATATTCAAATATAGACTGTTTCTACAGGTCACAATCCAGGACTAATAAAGTCATTCCAGATGCAATGTGATGGGTAAGACAACGTCAAACAAAAAATTGAAGTATTGTTAAAGCCTTTATGTGAGAAGTTGCACATAAAGTCTATCTTAGAATGTGCAGTATTCTTCTTGTTTGAAAGCTATTCTCTATATTTGAAATGGATGACCAGTATTAGTAACAATTCACAAATAGACCAAGACAGTAAGCAAGTCAAAATAGATATAAGACCAAGTCTGCATCTATAGGCTTAACTGTTCACTGATAATTGCTCTCCACCTCTAGATGCCTAAGCACCTTTAATAATTTCGTGTTGACTTTGGAGAATCTCATGGGCCTTCCTGAACTGCACATACAAATCTGCTTCTTTCTGAAGGACAGTTACATGTGGTTAGCTATGGATGTCTCTTTTGGGTTTGCTACAAATTTATTTCTCCATATTGGTGGGCAAAACACAGTTGTGTCAGATGGCTCTGTTACACAAGAAACATAGGAACCTTGTTTTATCCTCTTCTAATTAGTTTTGCTTGAACTCAATTGCTCAACTAGCAACTTCACATTTGAAATTATATAAATATATATATACTCAATGCAAAAGTTTCATGCACAGTCATTGAAAACATATCCAATTTATTAAAAATTGGCTTACTCAGCACTAGAAGGTACATTAATCAAAGTCATTTGGCTATTATTGTTATTATCATTGGTATCATTGGTTATTTTATGCAAATACAGTTCCACTGCTACTTCACCTGCAATTTCTATCTCCTATGTCTAGAATTTTATATTGTCTATTCTCCACTGCATGGAGAAACATACAGGCTTTGAAAACAACAAAAATTGAAATCTGCCTTTCATCACTTTTGATACCTGTATGTTCTCAAGGGTTTAATAGAAGTTTAAAAGCATTAATGTAATTCTATGTGCTTTTTACTTCAACATTAACTTTTAAATTGAATTTTATGCTTTTTTTCCTGTATTTTCAATTACCTTTCCTTTAATCTTTCTAGGTTTTGTTTAACTTTTATTGTTGCATTCTTTCTTTTATTTCTGTTGCAGCTATCAATCTCCTTTGAATAGATTCTCGGTATTGCCACTCTCCTTTTTCCCTGTATTGTCCTTTCAGCCTCATTTGCCCCAGGCATAATTCTCTGTCATACTTAACCAACCTTAGTATGTATCATGGAAAACTCAAGTCTGCAATCTGAGGGAGATCACAGAGAAAGGGTGTATTTGGACATTTATCTAAAGCTCCATTCTTGGAAGATGGATTTACTATTTATGTCCTATACAAAGAACTCATCTTTTACCATGCAGAAGATATGACCATTAGTGATCCACTCCCATATCATTAAAGAAGGGCAATACCCTGTCACTGTAATGTTCTGTCCAAAACCCCCAAGGCTTGCATATTCTGCTGCTAGCTGCTTCTTGTTCTTTGCGTATTATTGGATTTGCGCCAGAAACCAGCTTTCATAAATGATGGATAATAAATCATTGCTCCAAGCGTCAAGTCAGCTAGTTGGTGTGTTGGTACTCTCTACCCATTTCTTTCACTTGAAACTCTTGAATTTCTTTCCCATTGTCAGTAAATACTGGTGTCATCATGCTATGTTAGGCTTCTTTCACTTATGAAGATCACCTTGCTACTTAGATAGGAATTTAGGGTGTTTTTATTAATCTGATTTTGGTTATTTGCTAAGTATTGGCTTGTCTTGTGGCTTAAATACTACTGTGTGATATGCTGACACTGATCAAAACTAGGAAGAAAGCTTAATGGTGCCATGACCTTGCCTCAGAGCTAGAAAACTTGCATAAGATATTAGAAAACTGCACAGATATAAATGGACTTCTGTCTGATCAATCAATTTTAATATCATGAGGTTAAGTTTTCCTTGCTTGATTTGTGCAGGTCAACTGATAAATGCAAAAAGCAGATTTTTTCTTTTTTCCTGTTTTAATTTTTTTTTTTTAAAGAATTCTTTGTAGGACTCTTTACTTCCATATAATTATAATGAAATGCATACAGGTATTTTTAATCTTAAAAAAGAGCAATAGATTTATATATTTTTTAAAAAAAAGTTCAAAAAAAGTTTTTTAAAAATATATATTTTTTAAAAAGTTCAAACCCCTTAAGTTTCCTTATTGATCAGAATAGCCATTTTCATACAATGAAGAGTCTACACAACATTTTGTAATGAGCTCATTGGGAAATGATGTAACTCATATTCTCTAAGATAAATGGTCAAATGAGAAGTGAAAGAAATAATGCATCATATCACACCCAATACATAGAAACTTGGTCAAGCAAATGTGGACATACAACAGACTCTCTTTTTGCTTTGCACATGGAAATGTGGGCAGACAGTGTTCAGAGTGACTTGTAAAACAAAAAGCCACATCTATACATTTTATTTCACAGTGATCACATCTGTTAAATTTTGTCTTTGGTACTGTAAGACCTTTCAGTTGCTCCTACTATTCCACTGATGACTCTTAGAAAATTACTTAATGTGCTAAAACTTCAGAGGCAGGTATGAATGAGTCACTAAAATATTAATTCATTATGTCTTTTTGCAAGTGTATAGAATGAAAATATTGCCCTGCCTAAAAGAAAACCCATATTTATTTCTTAGTCATTATAAATGGTAAGCTATGATGATGAAACCCAAGCTAATAAGGCCAGCCTGGGAAACCTTTTAATATCATAATTTCCAAAAGACCAAACTTCAAGTATTGAGCTTGCTACTTTTAACTCATAGGTTTCTTATATGAACAATGTGAATTTTTGTAATGACAAAGATACAAGGTATGTTACTTGTACATACAGGGAAGCAGAGAAAACGGAAAGTCTGAATCTTGAAGCAGAAAAGCTTGCACAATCTTGTCAAGATAAGGACAAAGACTGTTATAAGCAAGGATTCGTAGGCATGAGAGAGAACTCAGAGAACTTGATATTCCCAGCACTGGCAGATGCTTCTCTCTGAGTGGCTGTCATTAGTCTTTGAGCATGTAAAGAGCAACTGTCATTTTCTACTTTGGAAAGGATGACTGCTACATGAAAGAAACACAGCAAAGCTGATAGCCGATCTCATCACTAAGCTATATAAATGTATAAATAAGGTAATTCTGACTAAAAAAAATCTGATAGTACTTCAAGAAATCGTCAGTGCCCAGTGTTAGAGAGATTTGCTACAGAGATTCCTCTGCAAGACTCACAAGCATGGGAGCTCTCTTCTATTACAAGAACACATCTTTTCAGTTGATCAAAGAGAAAACTGAGATACAGACTACAGCTATAAAAAAAAAAAAATGCCAGAAGTTGATGGAGTGTAATTGGGTGTAGCTGATAGACTACTTGTAGCTTCCTATGTGTTCATCCATAAAACCAAGATACTACTAATGGTTTGAGTGTAACAGGGAGGAGTTTCAAAACTTCATTTACTAGGAGGCTTAGCCAACAGCTTCAAAAATTTAAAGGTCCTTAATGGGCACTCTGATTCCATTTGGGACTGAGGAATCTCCTTCTACCCTGGAGGCTCCACTGGGGAAATTGTCTCAGAAATACTGCTCCTTTTTTGTCAGGGATGTGCTCTTACGCACAGTCTGAATCTATGTGTCTTCAGTGAGTATTTCACACCTGGGTCTTTTTTCATTGGAGAAGAGTGAAAAGTGATATTTTGAGGAAGCAGCTTGAAAATGTGCTCTATTACTGCAGGGTAAATAATATATATACCAGTAATAAATCTATAAACCAGTCCAAAACCAGTATTTTCATAAATTTGTGTATGTTGTGTCTATACTTATCAGGACAGGTCACTAAATGAGTTTCCCCTGCTTGCCTTAACAAAAGATGAAGGCAGGAAAATAAGGAGAGTGAGAAAAGCTAGTGATGTATCAAAGTCCTGCTAGCTGCATCATCTAATTGTCTTCAGATGTGATGGATGGGAAGTAATTGTAAGGATGACCTAAGAAAACATAGAAGCCTTTCTGCCCGGACAGAAGTGGATAACAAAAACTCTCATTGCACAGGTCCATTCTGAAATATCTTGGTATCTGGTTCTGACATTGATGAGTTCAGGCCTTCTATCTGTCTGTTAATTGGGTAAAAACTCATAACTTCTGTCCATTATTGTGTTATCCTACATGTTGGAAAGCATGAATTCAATTAAATGCATAAATGTAATCTCAATTAATTGCTGGAGACTCAAGAAAGCTTTAAAGATTTTAGTTGTCCTCCAGAACAGAGCTGATGTTGCTATGTTGAGAGATTAATCTAAATGATGTAGGGTCATAGGGTTTTATTACATAAATTTGCCTTGTGTAAGAAAGTTCTTGTTTAGTAATACTGATCAGGATCTTTACTGATAAATACAATACAAGCCTTACTGTATTGTACCTTACTGTTTTTCAGCATCCTGAATTCCAGATATCAAACAACCTCCAGTATGCTTGCCCTGTATGTTTTGGAGTGCATACCAAACTTCCTTCTTTTGGTTGCATTCTCTGTGAAGCAAAGTTTTCATTCAGGTTTTGGTGTTTCAACAAGTTACCTTAAAGTTGAAAACATTAGAAATTCTTCATGTTGGCTTTCCAAGCTAAATTAGGTGCTCCCTTATTTGTGTAACATTTGAGAGCTAACACAAATATGGGTATTTGCTAAAGCAAGTAGCGGATTCTGGAGACTGTCTGATTTAGTCATAAATGGCTGGGAAGATTTTCAGTAAAAGCAATATTCTTCCTACAGTTTCAGTAGTTTATACTCAGACTTGTTTTCAAGGTAATTTGAGAATAAACCTGACATTTATGGAAAATATTCAGGCAGTAACTGAATAATTTTGATTTTGAGAAAGATCCTTTCAAAATTCCCTCCCTCCCCCCCCCCCCCCCCCCCCCCCTCCCCTCCNGCTGGCATTTTCAGCTGAACTCAAGCTCCAGGGACAAGGCATCCTCCAGCTTTCCTGCAACTTTCCCAAGCTCTTCCTCAGTGTCTCTGGCTATTGATGATCCCCCCCTTAAATGTCAGAATGTTTTAATCTTAATTATTTTTATACCTGGAAGAGATATTGGAAACCTCAGAGAACATCATGATTGATATTTTTAATGATCAAATTAGAATCCAAGGAATCTTGAAATCAATGTAGAAATATAAAACTGGAGATACAATATCGTGCTTCCTACAAAATACTTTTCTAGTTTTACTTCTGTCTCACAAACCTTAATGATTTAAGCCAAAATTGCAATGCTACTTTTCTTGTTAACTTCACTTGCAAAAGGGTGACTGATTTATTCTGCTGTGCCTCCTGGGAGACTGAGTCTTGCTGGCTCACCTGGACAGGGAATTTGTTAACTTTCTCCAAAAGAGGTAGGAAAGGCAGTTTTCCACAGATATCCAAAAATGCAACCAAACAAAGGGAGACAGAATGTGCTGAAGTTCATTATTCATTTCTGTTTAACTTTCTGCTAACACAGATTTCCAGTAAGAGATGAATTCTGATCCAGAACAGCTCGTGTTGACACTTTGAGGACCTTCTCTTTGGAATCTGAAATTACCACTGCTTTCAATATCTATTTTTGATTTTTAAAGATTTTAAATTGTTTTTCAACTAGGTTATTTGTTTTCTCTAGGGCTTTGACTCTGAAGTATCCATCAGTGCTAAGACCATAAAGTCACAGATTACCCTAAAACATACCATCATTTGTTCAAAATGGAGACTCAAAATAAGATGACAAAAATACTCTGACACATTAATGACTTGTATGCTGGTTGTACCTGCACACTTACATTTCCCTGTTTGTCACTGTATTTTCAAAATATGAATGGTGGTTTAATCTTAGAGCCAGCACAGTACCAACCAACAATGAATAGTACACCCTTACGTAATTACAGGCTTTGCAAATGTTTCCCTGCACTCTTTCAAGAAGGTGGGAAATTATTATATGTTTTCTCTCTTTTTCAGGATTCTGTCTTGCTTTAGAAAGGACAGACCACCTCGGCCTCAGCCTATGTATCTGTCTTGAAGTCAATGGAATTACCTTATTTTACACAATGTGAAACTATAGCACTGTGTTTTAATTCCCCTGGTCACTAGACTCCCATGAATATTTAGTGGTGATACAGTATAGAGCACAACTGAGAAAGTAATATGCAACAGATAAATACACACACAAAAAGATCTTTTCACTGCAGTAACTTTGTTGCTGGTCTACACATGGCTGTTGTTGGAATATCCTGAGAATTGGTGTATTTCAGGGTTCCAAAGGGTCGCATGTGGAGCCCTTGGTCACTACTGGATGGGTGTGAGAGAGGAATGCAGAATGACGTCTCCTTTTTTTGTTGCTGTATTCCCAGCTGATCCAATTGTTGGCTTTGAGATTGGTCTTAACATTACCACAATATTACTACATTGGGCTGAGAAGATCTCATTGGAATGATCCTCCAAGGGCTATTTGAAATAGCCTCATTTTATCTCTGTAGTGTGACATTACAGGACTGCACAATTTCAGAAAAAAAAGCATGATCTGCCACAGTGAGTTACTAACCTAAAATTGCTAAATCAAAGCAAAGTATGTAGACTGATGGGATGCTCTTTGTCAGATGAAATGAGATAACCCGAATCTGATACTAGTACAAATTTGACTGATACTGGCAAAGTCTATGGAAGTTGGCCTGTTTATTCCAATAATGTACTTTGCTCAGTGCTTTGTAGTCTTGCATCATGGGAAACTTGTAGCACTAAGAATTGCTACATTTTAAAGAATAGTGATCATATACAAAAGTAGAAGATATGAATTGCTGAAAACACATTGTGACAAGATGGTGCATAAAAGAGAACATAGAAAAAATATTTACATTGGCTGGTTATAGTTGGTAAAAGCAAACACACATAAAGATTTAAGGTAATTAAGAGATTTCAGTGGATTAAAATGTTGTCACTAGATAATGGTCTCACATTGAAAGACAAATTCTGAGGATATTTGCTTTCAAAATAAAAAACATTAACCAGTAGCAAAATACTTAAACCATTAATTCGTTTCTACTGTACTGAGGAATTAATCCATTAAAAAAGAAACAAAACAACATATTTGGGCTGGGATGGTGAGTTGTAACAGTTAAAACAAAGATCAATCTTTTAGTTAAAAAAAATATGTTTTGTCTGACTGGAATGCAAATGTTCACAGTAATGGCGTGGCAAGATGAGATCTAGAGACTGACTAAAACAATTCACAAAATTGAGAAAAAATAGAAACCATCTTAAAACAAACACATTTTTAAAGTCTTGTTTGCTTGTTTCTTAAGTGGCAGGAGGATTCCATTTCGTAGTAAAATGTTGAAAACTGAATCAGTTTGTCTATGCATCCAGCCTTGCTCTTCCTGTTCATGTACGAGTATGGCAAACACTGAAACAAATTACTTAGATTTAACTTTTCATTTGTATAGTGTAGCCAAGAAAAAGCACATGAAATTATTTTAGATATATCTAATTTTAATATCAATGGGAAAAGTTTAAAGGTATTGCATAAGTAGATGCCACAACTCAGGCAAACTGAATTCATACTTACAAAGGCCCCTATCACTTCAGGCACCAAAATGCAGACATTCACAGTCCCTGCTTTGCTGCTGCCTAATTTAGAAGGCACAAATTTGTGATCAGGGTAGTTCTCAAGGTGCACTGTCAGAAGCCTCATAAGTTCTGATGTTGGCCAAAATTTTAAAACAGGGCTTCACAAATTTGAATTTTGTCTTTCTAAAATTTGGGAATAAGCCTTATAGACGGTATACTGTGCTTGCCCAGCATCCCTAGCAATGCCAGAGAAAAGATGTTACCCCAGTGAGGAGATTCCAGTATGTGAAGAACTGACAGAATTGCAGAGACTTTTACTCTTTTCCTCTTTCTATGGAGACTTTTCCTCTGTTGACAATGGTAATTATTCAGTGAGACAAAAATAACTTTTTAATTTGATAGTGAGAAGGGAAGGAAAATGACTCTGAAGTTGTTAATAGGACACTTATCCATGAGACTTGTTTGCTGGCTTCATTCTGACTAATATTTAAGTTTTTGCATGGAGAGAAACTTCCACAAAAATGACTGAGAAGAAATCCTTTCAAAATACCCAACAAAAATCTGGTCACTCCTTGTCACATGAACATGTGTTTCTTGCTCCTAATTGAGAGGAGGAAGGATATAAATCCATTCTACACATACCACCCAAGTACTTGAGCTCCTAGGCACCATATAAGTAGGGGGAAGGACTGACCTAAACTTGGAGAGGGATCTCTGATTATGATTTTCAAGCAGGTAGAAGTGCTAAGTTTGCGATAGTGAGCTGTAAACCTCTCCTCAATGCTTTCTCATTTTTAGTGTTTCCATTGCTGCCTCAGCATACTGATATCTGTGCACACCTTTTTTCAAGTATCCTATTTTTTTCTATACTTTGAACAGTGGAGTCTAGCCATCTTATGTAAGGGTACAGATGGCATTACGTTTTAAGACTTTCCTAACTAAAAACTTCCATGCTACTGAGTTAACACCTGAGTTTTTAATGTGGATCTGGGCCTGGGAATGTAGCTAGCTCAAACACTGCTTTATCTTTATGAAAGATCCATGTGGGATTTTAGACAGCCATTGAATTCACTCACCACTACAAATTAATGTGCATAATGTAAGAAAACATATGTAAATTCATTTGTCTATGTCTGTCTGTTACTCTAAAATATATAAATGTGTTTTAGATTGGTCATAATAATAAATTATCAACTTTAGAGTTGCTGTGCAAGACAGAAGTATTAAAAAGCCATATTTTTAAAAGTGGTATAGTAGTTACGGTTCACTTATGCACAAACATATAGCTAACATATAGAAAGCATATGTATATATGGCAAATAATCTGGAAGAAATTAAGATATAAGTAATATTTTATTTTATTGATAACTCAAGTAGCTTGTTATAATATATACACTGTAAGCAGTTTAAAACACACGTTTTAAAACTGCAGAGATCTTTATACATGCATGAATAGAACTATGAAGAAAGTTCATCATAAAGTTAAACTCCAAGTCAGCAAAAATTTAAACTCTCTAGAGTCTATTCTCTGTGCTGCTACTGCATTAACAATGGCATGCTCAATTAGCATTTAACAGACTATTGTACTTGACATTATGTATGAAAAACTCTAATCATGAAAGCCTGAGTAATCTAAAACACATCCCTGACAAGATTTCACTGCTGGAAGTCTGATTTCAAAATGTCAGCCAAGGCTGAGAAGCCATATATTGCATGCTCATTAAACGTACTAAATCTATCAGTAATTTTTCAAAATCTGCTATAATCCCACCTGTAACCCTGGAATGAGTGTGAGACCATATAAAAGTGAAAAAATGTTGCCTTTCATGCTATGCGATATATGAAAATCAGGTTTAATAAGGCTAACTGCTTTCATCTGCTTAATTGCATAGTCTATAGCCAAGCTTTATCTTTCTGTGATTTAAATGCTACTTTTCAACTATTTAAGTGACTGGAAATCTATAAGACCTCTGGCTCAAAATGAAACTCTGAAAGTTCACATTTTTGAAGTATATTTCTTCACCTCACAGTATGTCATAAGTACATCACAAGGGAAAGAGTGCAATGACAAAAAACTTAGCAAGAATTTGAATGTAGACAGCTTTATCAGTGTGACCTTTTTCATTTAAATTAAACTTAACACTGTGGTTAAGAATCCAAACAAATCTGACATATGTGTTAAATGTACTATTTCAGAGGTCATATTTGTTACAAAATGTTTATAGAAACCACTGTCAGGCAGACCACTTAAGATAAGCCTGCAGAGCAGTCGGCATGAAAAATAGGGGACCTAAAGTTATTTGCTCCTCGTGGCAAGAGGCGAAGCCATGACTGATCCCAAGGCATCCCTGGATGCACCACCCCACCACTGGGAGCAGAGGGGTTGTATGAGTGCCATACTCCCACCATCTGTTCCACACAAGTCTCTTACCAAGGGCCAGACTAACTGCTGCTGGAGGTTTGCGGCTGATGTGTATTTAGGCAGGCTTGAAAATTCTCTAAACATGATTGCATTCTACTCAATGGCATATTCCTGCTATGGAATGATAGTACTTTCATGCACAAATGCTTGGTGTGTTATAATCATTGCTTAAGAAGGTGTTACTGAGAGGCAATTTGGTTTCACAGGATCAGAAGGGAAAAACATTTTTTAAAATTTAAGTTCTCTCAAGCCAGCCTTTGAATTCCACAGATGTTGCTTTGTATAAATTAGTCCTGTTTTTTACTTTCCACTGGCTGCAGAAAAGCAGAAGACTCTTCACCACATTTTAACTGGAAGACCTCAAGTACAAAGATTGATGGTGGGTTTTTTTTTTTGTTAGGAAGCTGGCTCTGTCACTGCAGGTTAGACATGCTCTCAGAACAGAGAACATATCAGGTCCTTCAGAGTTGGTACCTGGGGGAATATCTGGTTTCTGTTATCATACATGGGTTTGAATGCAAGGAACATGCTGAGCAGTTCAGCTTCACAGATAAGGTGCATTTTGCAGCAAGTCTGAAACCGTATTCTAGAAGTCTTGAGATTTTAAATATATATATATGTACATATATATTCTTAACTAAGCCTATCCAGATTTAATTTTTGAACATAGGCAGCAACTTCAGGTGCTTGAATCCTATCACACAGGGCAAACCCATGAAGGCTACTAAAGCTAAATACACAACTTTTGCTAACTTCATTAAGTCTAGATTATTGCACATTGAACAATATTTCACACTTATCATTGGGAGGATACCCCGTGGAAATTTGCTTGATGCTTAAAATAGAAAAAAAAAAAAAAATAAAGCAAATAGTCTGTAATATCTGTATTATGTTATCCGTATATGTATATAACATCTGTAATATCTTCAACTGTTTTAAGTTATGATGCTACGATGTAAACGGTGTTGATGACTAGTGTGCTTGCATACTAGTATTTTTAAGAAAAGGGAAAGTTATTAGTGTTGTCTTATTAGCAAAAGTCTCTGGTTAAATGCTAAATATCATGCCTAACCCTCTAGTTAGATTGGGAAATATATCAATCCTTTCTACCCTAAAGGTAGAGAAGGTACTGAATTAAGTCTTTCATTGGCACACGGACTTGTGGTTATACATGGCAAATTGGTAACTGAAGAGCTGCAAAGTTAAAGTTAAATCAGTTTAATATTACATTGTAAATGTATACTAATGTTTCTGATGAAATTTTAAGTTTCCTGCTGAGATGGAAGAATCTGGAGGCATAAAGAAAGTGGCACAGTCACTCATGAGAACATAACCTGTCACTTCTTTTTGTAGGATGATAGGAACGCCCACTGTCCCCTGAGAGTCTGTAGGCAAATCAACCCCACTAGCTGCTTAAAAATGTTAACATGGCAGCCCTGTCAGTATTGTGATTGTTCACAGAAAACCTTAATAGAAAGAGTAATAAATTCAGCTGAATATAATGTCATGAATTCTTAAGACATGATTTTTCAGCTCATTTAAAAGCAACTGTATCATTGCAAAAAATAAGATCCAATTCCAGCTGCTTGCTAAGGGACCTGTTATGTGCTCACAGCTTCTTATTGCCCTAATACCTGCTGATACTTCTAACAAAAAAGTCATGAATGTGAGACTGATACAGGAAATCACATGAACCAGATGTCAGAAATGCAGACAAATCACCAATGTGCTTTTACAGTAAAGACATCACCTACCACTGCCAGCCTTATTAAAAGGTTAGACATTATTCTGAACTCTGAAATATTTCTAAAGTAAGGAAGGATTATTATTAATTTAATTGTTCAAATCAATAAATGTTAACTTACCTCAAATGAGGTAAGCTAGCAATATTGTAATTATTGTAATACTGTAAAAGGCAATTAGAATATTGTAATATTAAAAAAAAAAAAAAGCCATCAGGTTTTGGATATATTTCTAGGTTTTCAAAAGGATATAGCCATTTTAATATTTTTCAAACGTACCACTAAACATAGAAAAAAACATATTGCCTTTCGATTCAGTAGCATACATTGTGGGTTCTCCATGCCTTTTGTGTTCAGATATTTTCATTAATTTCTTTATCTATGTATTTATCACATTCCCTTTGTTTTCATTATTTGCTCATATTGGAAGTGTGTCAAGAAGATGTTGTATTTTGACTTCAGGATTATGAAGCTGGTAGATTTAATCACTAATGGACTGTATTCTACTCTCACACATAGATTCTATTGCAATCAAAGGAATTTATGTATTTGAAAGTCAAAAATACTATTTGGAAAATCCTGCATTTATCAGCATATACACAGAGGCACTCATAAATGCTCTCACACACATGCACAAAAACCCATTCTTAATAGAGTTCTTTAGAATTTTTTTCAAACTGCTCTGGAACTGTGTATTTTCCTGAAATTCACTGAATATTCTCCAAAAGTCTGAAATAAAATTACTTAAAAAAAAAACCCCAAGAAACCAAACGAATAATGGCAATACCATTTTGAAGGAAATACACAGCAATTTTCCATACGGGTGTTAAGCATGTGGACCACAAATTTTATATCAGGAACAATTATTTCAAAACTCACTGATCCACAGAGCTGGGTGATAATGGCTACTTTAGCTTTTTTACAATGCCACAATCTTTACAACAAAAGGCTTTTCTTAAATGGAATTCTTACACAGTTCCCAGAGCTTTGGTGGGGCTCCAAAGAATTAAGTTCAGAATTAGGGTCTAATACAGTTGCAGGCACTATCATCTATCAAATACTGTTGATTAAATATCCTGTATACTGCAGTTGTGTAACAAATTGTTAGACCTTTTAATTTCAAAACCACCATGCAATTCAGTATCTTGAAAACTTTCCCATCAGAAAAGATAGCTTTAAAATAATAATTGAAAAAAAAGCCCAGTTAGGGATTGCTATATACAAGGCAAAGGGCATCCCACAAGCAAAGAGATGAATATTCTGACAAACAGAAATTTTCCTTCAGTGTTGGATCTGCCACAATTAGTCTTTGATGACATTATCTAAATGTATATCAAATGTGTCATATGTTATTTTGGCAGGTGTTAGCAATACAAAAGGGCGTTTCTTTGATAGGTCCTATGTGAAACACCTTAGTTATTTCCCAGCTGCATTGGTGAAATTCCTCTGGGCTTTCTTCACTCTGGTGCCAACACATACTGCTGAATAAATATCCATCATTTCCAAAGCACTGCAGGGTTTTAAACTTAATTTCAAAGCACTGCAGGATTTTATGCTGCACAGCCCCTATTATAATCTGGGGGCATTGTGCAGCTTAAAAAGCATTGTATGGAAAATCTACCCCTAAATGAGAGTTGGGAGGTAATGAATCCCATATTTGAAATTGAAGAAACCAAAAGAACAGCACCTATTCTATTAGTCTTTGACGAGAAGCTGGAAGAAATGAAGAAGGATATATTTGCTTGTATTTTCAAGCTACTTTCTGCTGAGCACTTGATAGAAAGAAATTGTAAACTAACTGCTTAACCAGGCAACAGAGGGTTTATGGCCTGTTTGCATTTTGAAAGGAAAAATAGGATCTGAATTAGACTTCAGGCTTGATTTTCACTGTTTGTAACTTTATCTAGTGACTCATACCTATGTGTGCTGATTGTGATGGTTTTAAGTGGTTCCGCTGTTACTCTATACTTGCCATTTTGCAAGCATTACTGGCTTTTCACCCAGCCCATAGTTTCTCATGAATTTTTAAAGGTAGATTTGGTAGATACAACATAGATACAGAGCTAGATACAGGGACGTGACATGATGTTCTGAGCATCAATCTGATGTTCTCAGTCTGTGACAGCACAGAGATAAAAAGAGGCTGAAGATCAGCCTGGAAGGTGGATGTCTAATGAACAATCTGTTTATTTTTTTTTTTTACTGAGTTCATTTTTCTCTGTTTAAAATGTTTAATTCTTTTACTTGATGAAAAACAAAACAAAACAAAACAAAACACCCAAACAATTTTGTAAAGGTAGATTTTACTTTTAAAAGGAAATATTAGTTGTAAATTAATGAAAAATTGTCCAGCCTACTTTAAAAGATGACAGAGAGCTCAAGATACCAGTATAGCACAGGAGATAATGGCACTGAGCTTACTAAAGCAAATTAAAAAAAAAGCTACATATTGTCATTTCCTGTAACAGCATAAAGCCACACAGGAACAGAGCAATTGCATGACAGAATGGATGGTTTTGTAAAGGGGCTTCAAAGCAAGGCTTTAGATCATCGGTCGCTGTTGCACCCATGCACAAGACTGTCAAGCCCACTCTGTGCCATGGGGCTGATAGAGTGTCAGTGATGCATTAGTTTGATGTCAGTTTTAGGACATAACCCCCAGCTAGGGCTAGTGAATTTTGAGTAGAAGCCTCTTTAATAAGAATAATATTATGTCAATATGTAAAAAATGCTATATACAACATCATTGCATAGTATAATTCTATAATAAATATATAGTAATACAATTTCTTCTTCCCACTGTCTTTTAAAGTTCAATAATAGAAAGAAAGCCAAAGCTTTTTTATTGAGAAGCACAGCGATGGAGAACTGCTTGCACACAATGTAAGTCCCACTGGTACATGATGAGAGTCTTACTGAGTTACCACATCTCATAACCACATTTTCCTTTATTTCTCATTTTTCTATCTATGAGACAGAACTACTGCATTCAAGTGTTATGACTCTGCTTGAAACGTTCACTTAGCCTCCCTGAGAAAGGGAATTTGATAATTCGAAGGTAATGACAGAGGAGAGTACTCTAAAGACATTATCTCTTGAGAAGCTTGACAGTCAAGGCAGAGAACTTCAACAGGGTGAAAAAGCGGACAAGAACTGTAGAGGGACAAAATCAGCAGGAATATCTTTGCCTTTCAGGAAGCAAAAGAGAAACAGGACTGGGGGGGGGGGGGGTAGGGGCTGGAGGGGGCGGGCATAGAATAGAACAGAGAAAGACCTTTCCTTCTTCTAACATGTAAATCCTTGAAGAAGTTGATCCTGTCAGACTCCAGATTGAAGCATTGGTCAAACCCTCCAACAGTCCAGGTATGTAGTGGGTAGGTTCTTCTGTAAGAAATGATCTGGAAATAAAACCTGCCTGGTTGGCTAGAACCACTGAAAATCTGAATACTGTAGTTGGATGCTTCCTCTCTTTCTTGTGAGTTTCAGTGCCTTGCCATCACCAGAAAATTGTTCTCCAGTGAAATTCAAACGCCAAAGAAAACCTACATGATCAAAAAGTAATGTCTGCATCCTATAAGTTGCCTTCTCTACTTGCAAATGTGTAGAACTCCTTGAATTCCCAAATGTTGGCTTTGATCACAATGTTGGATGGCAAACAAGAAAAGAGTGTCAGGGAAGCCAAATAAAGGAAAGGGTGAGGAAGGCCAGGCCAAAAGTACATCATAAATCTGAAAAGCATGGCAAACAATGAATGAAAAAAGAAGATTAAAGAAATGAAGGGAAGATAAGGTAAAGAAAGGAGAACTGAAGAAAGAAGAAATGGTGCAATAACCATTTTACTTTCTTAATTTTTAATTTTAAAACAGCTTTTTTTTTTTTGTTTGTTTGTTTTTTTCCACATGAAGGCCTGAAGGGAAAATCTCCATTCACTATGAACACTTCTTGCAAGAAGGGAACAGGAAAAGAAAATGCAGTCTTCAAAAACAGGACCTTTCCATGCCACACAATAGGGGCTGTCTAAAGTGGTTCTTCGCTTCTAACTAAAGACATCCTGGCTGGAAGAATCTCCTCTCTTCCTTTCTGACAGTCAGTGACAGACATAATGCCTATGGAGTTCAAGAAGCACCTTACTCCTGCCTAAGAAGTGACCTGCATTTTTCACAGCAATTAGGAAATAATTTTACTGTGACCAGCTTCTCCACAAAGCCAGCGGTACCACAGCTGTGTTTTCACAAGGAAGATTTTCCCTTGGAATTGGTGTTCAGGAGCAGAAGAATGGGTAGCTGTCTTGTCTACAGAACATGTTGGTCTGCTGTTTTCCCCTCAAACTCTTTGTGGCCTGGAAGGCACTGCATACAATTAAAGGCAGTGTAATTGTACTGCTAGTAACACATTATCTTAGTTTTTAGCATATTTTTTCTTCCTAATTGGAAATTATTAGCATATCTTTTGCCAAAGTGCTTTGAGCTCTGTTCCAATTTAGATTTGGTTATTTTGAAAGGTAAATAACCATAAAAATATTAAGCAAAATGCAGTGTTGCACATAAAGCTCAAAGAAACATAGATGTTTAGCATAAAGCTTCAGATTAAAAGCAAATGCTACTATATTGTTTTCAATGTGTGTGACTTCAAATTGTTCCTAAGTAACATAATTATCATTGACTGAACCTAGGCATTTTATTACATACAAATTATGACTTAATAAATAATGCATTAGTAACATTTTAAAGGAAACAAAATCCCTTCAGTTATTTTAAATCATTAACCGCATGGCTAAACACATGATTAACCCCTGGCTCTATGTCTCACTGAGTCTCATATTAAAAAATTAATGTATAAGGTATGCAAACAGTTCCCATGTAAACCAGTATGTACTAAGAGAATATCTGCAGAAAAAAAAAATAATATCTCAGTGGGAGGAGAAGGAGTTTTATCTGGCACAGAGCTACCCCTGTGGAATGCACTAAAATCAGTGAACACCTAATATAAAACAGGGAGTATCTTAAGGAAAGTAAAAAATGTGTTTCACTCATTGTGGCCACTTCCCTGGCCACATCTGTGGCCTTTTAACATATAACTCCTAACTTGCAAATCCTTGAGGAAGTTGTTTTGGTCAGACTCCAGGTTGAACCACTTGGCAACCCCCCCCCCCCCCCCCCCCCCCCCCCGCTCGGAGAAAAAACAACCAAAAA
>NDXB01014516.1:119814-139595 GCA_002631895.1 Agapornis roseicollis
CCCCCCCCCCCCCAGTGGCTCCTGTGTAAGAAATGACCATGAAACAAACCTGCCCAGCTGGCCAAAGCCACTGAATATTTGAATACCGTAGTCAGGTGCCACCTCTATTTCTTATGAGTTCCAGCGCCCCACCATCACCAGAAAATCACACCAGTGACATCCAAATACTGAGGAAAACCTATCTGATTGGAAGGTAAAGCTTGCATCCTGTAGGCCAGCTTCTCTATTTGAAAATGGAGAAGTCCTGTGCAGAAGTCCCTAAATGCCTAAATGTCAGGAATGTAGTTGTGGCCTATCTGGCCACATCTCTGTCTATCTGGCATACCAGCTTGTGAGACCTACATATTTAACTGCTCTAATCAACTCAATGTGTGAAGTGCATGGTGAGTGACACTTCCAGACCAGTTGGGAGCTTCTGATACTGCAAAAAATAAATTAATTCTTTGTTTTGACTCAAGTGTGATCAGTAAAAGGAAAGTTTATCCCCTTCATAGCACTACTGTTTCTAGCACAGCTTCTCCCTGTAGTCTATAATACCCTCACTTGTGCTGCTGGGTAGAAACATAGCATATTTTATTCTCCATTTTACCTGACAAAGTTTCACATCCAGCCTTCTTCATAACATTCACTGTTTCTGTGTTCCAGTTAATATTTCTGAGGTTAAAATGCTCAGAAATGAAGGCTAAAAAGTCTTACTACAGCTGAAGGAGTCCTCACCTCTTTCCTTCACTCCTTGCTTCTACAGGTGAGCTAACAGATCTGGATGTGCTGACACCGAGAACAGAGTGAAAGGCTGATATATTTACACGAGTTTTTCCCTATGGGAGGGGCAGAAATATAGGGGAAAAATATAAAATGATTATATCTGCTAATAAATCAATTTGAAAATTTGTTGATGTTGGAAATACTCCCAGAACCTCAATGATGGGTTTATTTTTATCAACAACAACAATAATTAATAATTAATGCTAAATGTCTCTCTTGGCAACTAAAATTAGCAAGTATAAAATGTTACATTATGAATTATATACTTAGCATGAATGTATCCTCATACAAAATCTCCCAGACAATATCCATACCCATTATGCCCTGGGTGACATGACATAGCCAAATTACCTTTGGAAAGTTATCTGTATTCTCTCTGCTCCTGCAGTGGGAATTCCCTTAGTGGATGCTCTGTGACCTGCACAGATCAGATAACTTTGCCTGCAGAGGCAAGCACTAAAATCAGTGACATCCTGTGTACACCCAGCAGCAACTCCAAAACAATTGTACTGACAGGTTTAGATCACTGTAGGAAAGCAGTCTCCCTTTTCAGATGCCAGAAGGCACAAGGTTTTTTAATTTTTTTGTTAATTTATTTAGAAACTGGGTAATGTTTTATGATAGCTCTATTATATTTTAGAGGCTCTTGAAAACAAAAGCCTCTAGTAGACCATGATGAGAGAACCAGACTCTCATAGGGGAGTATTGTGTGTGTGAGCCTAAAAAGAAGTTGAACAAACGTGCTAGCGACTGCATGGAAAGCTACTTGCTTTGTGCACTCATTATAATCCATTTTTTATTCCCTTTCCTTCAACACCACTTAGATAAATTCCTTACAGAAGCTTAAGTTTTCATAGCATACCAGCAGTTCTCTGTTCACCAGTTTCTAGGGGAGACAAATGAGGCTAAATGACCCAAATCAGTCCTGATTCTATGGTTCTAGCTGACACGATAACAGGTTTAAATGCAGAGAACAGAAGGACCGTGACCTGAAATTAGCAAAGCCCATTTGAATAATTATTTAACATTAATACAGTGTAATGCTGAGAGATACCAAAGTCAATACCAAAGTCCAGTTGTGCGGGGCACAGTAAACATGTATCTTGAATGGAAAATCTGCAAAGTGCATCTTTGACAAAGAAACCTCAAAATGTTTCTTTCTGTTTGCTTCATTTATCATACCTGTTCACTTAAGTATTGAATTGAGACCTCCAGGGGCGCAAACACAGAACGAAGTTATCGTGGCATAACAAGTATCAGCTGAGCTATATCAGTAACTTGTATGCATGCTCCTAGCCATGGCAACAGCAAAACAACAAAATTTGGCTTTGTTCTGATTCATTTCAGGCTTTGCATTTGCTACTGGCCATATGTGTTCACAGGGATTAATGCCACAACTTGAAGTTTTGAAATCTTCCTATCTGCAATTGACAATTTCCTACAATTAAAAGACATGTTTGATCATAGAACATATAATATTCTTTAGGTACTTATGGAATGTGATTGAGTCTTCTTGCTAAGGTTTAAAAATCTTACTAAAATCTATTTTTACTGGTCTTAGATACTATTGTTGAATCTTCTATCCAGAAGGAAGAATCCTTTAGAAATGAATGGAAACAAGACACCTGATCAGGCTTAAACTCCTACAAATTTGTTTCTGGAGAGATTTACGGGGTGAGGTTTATGAGTAGCTACAGGAGGCAAACTGAGTCTAGCAGCAGTTCTTGTCCATCATTAATCCTGCCTTGATACTGAATTCTAACTATGATTCCTAGCAGAATAATTTTTCTTCCATTGTAGTACAACTGCAATGCCTTGTGGGATTATTCAATTCAGTGAAATGTTAGTATTATTCTGTATTTACTTTAAAAGGTAACGAAGTGACAAAATTAAGGTTTTATAGCAATAATGAAATTTCTAACATTCAAGCCTGAATTCTGATTGACTTGACATAAGAGGATATGCAGTAGAAGACAGAGCCTTGAAAGACCTCTTAAATATAAGAAGTGTAAAATCATAATGCAACTAAGAACGTCTTTACAATTAATTCCATCTTTTTAAAAACCAAGTTTCAATAGCTGTAGGTTCTGAACACATTGGGCTTTATATCCTGTACAGATTAGCTAAGCTTGTTAAGGAAGCCATTCTCCCTGTAAGTCTTTACCTAACTTTAAGTGATGTTTAAAGAATAATAAATCCATTTAGGTTTCCGAGCTTAAAGGAACTATTTAGTAAATATTGGGTAGGTTGAAGATGTGACTTTTTATGAAATGAAGAGCATAGAGCACAAATTATATGCCATACTACTAATTAGAGACAGATATGTAACCACTTACTAATGGAACAACATTTTGTGCCAACCTTATTCATACTTCCTTCCAACTGCTGGACTCCTTGTGCCAGATATATTTCAGTTTTCTTCAGAAGAGAGAGACACTAACATGTTTTCCATCCTGTTTTTAAACCCAGAAGTCTAGTGCAAACTGAACTTTCTTGACATTTCAGAAATTCTATCAGTTTAAACAGCTTGAGGCCTTTTTATTACAAAACATGTACACTTCCCTGCAGGGTTCTGGAAATCTCACAATTACATTTGTTAAAAATGTCCATGATTAAAGCCAAATGCATGTTTTGCAAATTTACCTTTATAGTTTTCTTTCAAAAGATTATTCTGAGCATAATTTTCTATTAAATATACCTACTTATTCAGCCCCAATGTCAGTTTTATATACATTTTGACAAAAGCATCAAAAGAGAAAAATACTAAAACACAGTTCCTGTCAAATTTTTCAGTACCAGTCTTGATGTCAAAGGTGTGACTCATTGAGACTCAATATAATAAGCATGTATGTCCATGAAAATAAATATAAAAAGGTAATGTTTTCGCATAGCTTTAAAGGCACTACATGCAATTTTCAATAGCACTAAAAGGATCTCTGGGTACATAATTTTGGGTCCCTAAGCATACTAGCAGTCCCTTTAATTGATAAGCTAAGCATCTGTCTCATGACTATGTTCTGATGTGATGCACAGCATCTAACAACATTGCTTTTTCGTATGATGCAATAAATACACTCAGACCATATTTAATGAATGCTGACTTCAATGAGTTCAGCACAGAGTGAGCACAGTTTCTTTCTCAGAAAGTAAAAGCAGGAAAAATCAGATCTTGTATGATCACCATTGGCTTTTCATCTGATTGTTGGCCTTGGTCTGGAACAGAGATTCACATCCTGCTTCTCTCACATCCCATGAAATTTCACTTAACCTCACCTTGTAGAAGAGCTAAAAAATAGAAATGGGAAAAAAACTCTGTTTTTCCATTGAAGCCTGGCTACTTGTAGACAGGAAAAAAGATTCACAGGGAAAAAGAGAGAGAGAGAGAGAGAAAGGAAGGAAGGAAGAAAGGAAGGAAGGAAGGGAAACTTGAAATCCACTCTTGCACTCTTGTCACACTTTTTTTGTTTGGTTGGTTTTATTTTAATTTATTTTTATTTTTTTATTAAGGCAGACAGATATAAAATGAACAAACAGGTCTGGGCATAGGCACTGGAATCCAGGCCTTAATCTTAGCACCTGAGAACAATAATCATTTCATGGGAATTTTATGACTTAAAATCGACTGGAAATGAATCTGGAAATGAATCTGATAAGATACAGGGTAGGTGAAATCACTATTGCCCAGGGCAGAGACTCTTGTACTTCTGGAACGACTGTTTTGGGCTGCTGTTCAAACAGCACCCCGGACTACTTTGATTGAATCTAGCAAAATGTGATTCACATTTGGGTTTCTTTTTAGTTGCTGCAAAAGCAAGAGGGACTCCAGCATAAAAAGTGAGCTGATTCACTAGCAAGCTCTGTTTTCAGAAATGAGCCTACTTCAGCCATAAGCAACAAACACAAATGCCAAGATTCATTTTCACACTGACTTTTAGAACACCTCTGAGCCTGATTCTTACACTTTTTTCTAAATCTTTAGAGTAAATGTAGGTCTAGGGAATACTTTCATGTATAAGGATCATAGAAGTGAGACCCATAGTTTTTACAGAGCAAGGTATGTAGTGTTAAGGAAAGCATACTCATTTTATAGCTTCTGATGAGACCAGCCTGAGAATCAGACTGATCCAATAGTCACTCCCTTATAAAACACAATCCCTGACTTGACTGCAAGATGGAGGGGCCTAAAAACTCTGACCTAGGAGAATAAAAGGTAAAAAATATACAAATAAATTTCATAGTGCATGTCAAGGTTAAACCATACCATACGTTCCTGAAAATACACAGACACAACAGGGAATTATAGGGAAGTATAAATAAAACCCGGTACAATTGGTAGATAATCTTTGCACCAAATTTACACTATTGTTCTTTAAAATTATAGTATTTTAAAAGAGATTGTGTTTTCTAACAGATTTCATTTTTTTTTATACAGAAAAAAGTAATGATGTAACAATTATTGTAGTAGGTCATAACATTTACATTGCATTTATCTCAGAGTTGCATTTTTTTAATGTATTATTTTACCAGATATCTATATCAAAAACATCTTACTGTGTTTCTGTACCTGTTTCGGTTTATGTGACAAATGGATTCTTATGCCCACATTCTTAAAAATGGTAATCCACACACAAAAATCCATGAAAGAAATTCAGCTTTCATAGTAGGAAGAAAACACCAAAGTAGCTGACTGCTGATTTTTGGTGTTGCTGTTGTTCTCGTTATTAATTAAACCATTTAGTTGTGTGAAGTTTAGTCCTATGGTATCTTCATTTAAAAATCCTTTTTACTATTGTCATTTAGAAGAGTTTGCAGTTTTCTCTTTCTTAAGACTAAGATTATGTAACTGAAAGACACGAACATTTAACTGTAGGATGATCTACTTCCCATTGACTGCTTTTCTATTTCCACTGAAATTCAACAAATAAGCAAAAGAAAATTATAAAAAAGGTGTGAAGCCCAAAATAGCTGCTTGAGTCATCAACAGATTGTCTGAAGTGATTCAAACAGGTGTTTGTGAGAGAATGAGCTATTTTCCTCAGGGTTGTGGGGGTGAATTCTAGAAGAGAAAAACTACTCTAAACAGGTTCTGAAGAGCAAGGAGCTAAAACCATACCATTTTGGGAAGAGCAGCACAGCACACGGCTAAGTCAGGAAAGTGAGCTATGTTGTTTTTTGTGATAACGAAGGACAGCAGAGGCACACGTGCCAGCACAAACCCCAACACCACAACTAGGGAAAAAGGAGTAGACTACACCTGTGCAACATTTCTCAGCACATGCATGTAATGTGTGGTTGTTTGGGTGGATGGGAGAAGACCCTCAATAACAGAGAGATGCTAGAGCTGGCACCACTATGAGTCACAGGTCTTTCATGGGTAAACCTTGGTAAATTTTGGATTTCCAAACCAACATGACTTTTGTTTTTCAAAATATAGCTCACTAAAATGATCTCCAACAAATTCTCTCAGCATATTCTTGTAAGCAGGCTAGGAGGTCACAGATGGGTTAATGGACAGCTAAGTGATGAAAAACTAGTTGGATTGTTGGCTTAGAGTACCAACTAATTACTCATGGGTAGCAATTTACCTGAAGGCAGATTACAAGCAAAGTATTGCATGGATGTATCCAGGGACATATATTTAAATGTCAGTAACCTGGAGTAGGGAATGGATGCCTCTACATAGTTTGGAGATAACACCAAACTGGGAGGACTAGTCTACACACTGGAGGGCACTGCTGTCATCCAGAGACTGCTAGACATGTTGGATGGATGGGGAGTGAGCTGCATATGAGTCAGCAATTTCCCCTGGCAGAACAGACAGTTAACAGCATCTGGGTTTGCATCAAGAAAAGCAGAACCAGGAGACTGAGGAATGCATTTTCCTCCTCTGTTCAGCTGTCATTATTAGACTGTATCTAGAATGTTGTGTCCAATACAATTGGGTTGCCCAGTACAAGGAAGACTTGATAAACTGGAGTGAGTTTAATAGAGGACACCAAGATATTCGGAATCTGGAACACTTGCCTTGTGAGGAGAGTCTAAAGAAAGTGGGCTCATTCAGCCTGGAGAAGACATGGCTTCAAAAGCATCTAACAGCAGCCTATCAGTGCCTATAGAAAGGTCAATGAGAAGATGAAGCCAGGCTCTTCACAGTGATGTGTGGTAGGATGACAAAGGACAATGAGCATAAATTGAAACAAAGTGAGGTTCCAGACCAGGTATGTGTAATAACATTGCAACCATGAGGACAGCCAAGCAGAGAATCAAGTCTTCCAAGGAAGCTGTGCAGTTTCTACATGTGGAGGTTTTCAAGACTTGACTATATAAAGCCCTGAGCAACTCATTTTGACCTTACAGCTGACTCTGCCTTGAAAAACAGGTTGGGTGAGATGATCTAACCTGAATGATTCTGTGATTCTAAAATCATTCACAGAGCCCTTAAAAAGGTTCTGGGAATTGGAGGCAGAGAACACATGCTGCTACTTTCTACTTAATTTCTTCCGTCTAACCCGCTTACAATCAAAATGTCTGTTTTGTTTAGAAATAGCATACTGAATGAGAAAGTTGATGTCTTTTGAGAAAGAGACTGCCAGGTACTTTTGAGAAGAACGTTACCTCCTCCTCTGAGATACGTAATGGTAGCATGAATAACAATGTTTATTGATCATGGGTAAGAAAGATCTGCTCCCAGAGGTTCTTTTGAGAATCTAAAAGCAAGTAGTTAATTCAGCTGATGTTAATGAGTTTTGCCAGAATTTGGTATGGTAAAAACATGTTGTTTAAACAGACCTACTCCTGTAATAGTTATTCAGTTAAGTGAGGTCTTCTCCCATTAATTGTTTCTGAGTTCCCAAATACAGAGGCAGGCAGATGTGTTTGAAGCAGTGCACACTGCCTGCTGACCTATTTACTGGTATGTTTCTGTGATGGCTAACCCATACCGCAGGCCCTTAATCAGCTGTTCAAAAACTGATTATACAAAGAAAGAGATAACAATCAATACAGTAGGTGTTAATTTGGAAGTTGGATACTAGCAAAAAAAAAAAAGAAGGACAAATTTTCCCAGTCTTCAGCTTATTAAATGGAGGGTATTCCTCTGAAATTTTCCAGGCAAGACCTAAAACACAGAGTGCTACTGCCTGACGTACTAAATTCCTTGCTTCCTCATTGATTTTCTAACACAACCTTAATGCTGTGTTAGCATCATTTCTCTGTTCATTCCATCTGCTCTTAGGACTCCCCCGCTGTTTCCTAGGAGATATATTGCCACAATGCCTGCATCTGTAAGGCAGTGGCAGATATGGGGCAAGAACCACATGGTTAGAGGCAGCATTAGTACCACCTGAACATTTGCAGGGTTCTCAGGGGATCCCGCCACCCACTGTTTCTCAAAACCTGAGGGAGCTCTAGTTACACAGTCAGCTGCTTCAGAGCGCTATGGGAATGGGATGCTGTGGCATCTCAGTTCCTTTCCACTTCTATTTGCTTCCTTCAGCCTAAACCTTCTATTGAAAAAAGACTACAGAGGGGTTATTTTTGTCCAGTCAGCTATTTAGTGAACATTCTAATCTTGCCAACAAAATTTTAAGGTTTTTTTTGAGAGTTTACAATGCATTTAGCAAAACTACTAATTGCTTATGTTATGCATGTTAGGTGGTCAGGAGATGCCTTTTGCATATCCTTCAGGTATGATCCAAGAGATGAATTCCAAAATGTAATAGCATAATAAACTGAAAACCACAATTAAACAGGGATGACACAGACTATAAGTGTTGCTAAATCTTGCCTTGTGCCTTAGCATTTTCCCTTTCTAGGCACACAGAAACCTAACTATGGCTAACTGTGCAGTCTTAAGACATTTCTAAAAATATGCCTTTTTCTCACAGGTGACCCAAACTCCAGCAATGAACTCTTAAATGCACTCAGAAACAGATAATGTATAAAATAACTATTTTTTTTCATCTGTATAATGAATCCTATGGTTTATTTCAAATAGCATTAATCTTTGTTTTCATCACAAGAAAAATACGTAAACAGGAGTTGCTTATATCAAACAGCTAATGTGGTTTTAGTTAGGCAGAACTGTGAAAAAAACCAATGTATTTTCCAGCTGTATTCAAAAGGAAAGTGAATTTATGAAAACCTCCACATAATATTAATTAATGACTTATTGGGGATAGAGAATCTATTCATTAAATGGGATCAGAATCACAGTGAAGATTTATAGCTTGAGGTCCACATATAGAAGAAATACGACCATTTTTCTTGATGGCAAGAAGAACATTAGAAAACATAGCATAGCAAGAGTTACATTACAGGGAAACCTACAAATTACTGCAGATATGTCCTCAAAGAAAACTGTCAGTGTCTTCAAAGTAAATATGTAACGCATTTGTAGATGTTAGGGGCATCTCATAGTATTTGTGAAACAACAGATATTTGAACAGTTAGGTTATACATGAAATGTGTTACCCTTCCTTGATTCAGAAGACTTAATTTCAATATTACAACTAAATTCAGCTATTAAAGGGCTACCTCCAGTGTACATATATTGCATAACATCAAATTTAAATATGATTATGTGGCTAACATTTAATACTGGAAGGAAAACAAGATACAGAGATACCAAAGTAAGTTACTGTGCCTCTCATGCCTAGTACAACATCTTGTATATTGAAAAAAGATACATAATTATTTTAATAATATTCTCAAAATTCAGGCTTCAGTGACCTGTATTTCAAAACAGGAACTGACAAAACAAAAATCTCTTACAGTGTCTGAAACAGCATTGAATAAAGTTCTGCATGTTGAAAGGCTTGGGGAAACATACTGAAAAAAGCAGAACATTTCTCAGCTGGGTCCTTCAATAAAATGCACAACATTTTTGGCTACGAAGGAATATGGGAGCAAGGCTTTTCTGTTGATAAAAGGCTTTTTGCTATCCCAATCCAAACCTTCCAAGAGACACCATTCTCCCCTTCATGCCTCTCATCACAATCTATTCTGAAACAAGCTAAAAAGCCCCATGACCTCAACCTCTCATCTAATGTCGGTATCCTTGAGTTACTGAAACTGGAGGAAAAAATCGGTTTTAAACAGGGAGTATTGAAAATGGAAACACTATGGTAGCTTTGATGAATTTAAACTGCTTCTCCATGTCCTCTGTAAATATTTAATCCATTTCTGTCATCTGTCATGGTATTTTTTACAGAAAAAGGCAAAACTTAGTTGAACCAAAGAGAGTTGTACTAAAAGAAGTTTTTGTAAAAACATTAGGGATTTGAAGAGTAGAGCTAAACCTAAGATGTTAAGTATCTATGATTTACACAAAACAGAAAGAAAACTTACACTTATACAGGCCAAAAGACTCAATATATTTTTTTGTCTCAGCTGTCAGTGGGCATACTAAAATGAACCACAGAAATATCCTGGAGATGAAATAGCATTGAAACAAATAAAAGTAGTTGGTGCAGTGTTTAATGCATATAGAGAAAACTACATTTAATCTTATCATCAACAAAATTTGATTTTTTTTTTTTTTGGTGGATTTACAGTGCAAAACTACTAATTGCATATGTTATGTGTTTTAGGTGCTCAGGATATGCCTTTTGCTAGGACTGACAACATGCTGTTACATCTTCGGTATCTTCAATTTACATACTGTTCAACTTTACACTGGAATTAAGCTTTGATGATACTTAATAAGCACCTATTCTCAAAGGGAATATACAGAAATATAGAGCTGAGAACAATTTAAACTCAGAAGCAAAACCAAACTAAATCATGGAAAAAGCGACATTCTTCAACTTGAATGAATATCAGCATCATCATATGGATATTAATTAGGTGCCCCGGTAATATGAGAGTAGTATGAAGAATGATAACAGAACAGAGTAAATAAACACTCAAACTTGGCATGTCGTATTTCTCAATTTTTCTTTGATGCATTAAAAAAACTAAGCTTATGTTCTTGCCATAAAACACCACCTCATCTTTGTTTCAGGAAACAATTTCTGCTTATTTGCAGATTACAATGTCTTGATAAAATATTTCCAGGTTTTCTACCAAAATTTTCAGACACTAAGAACTCAAATGTTTCGATTTCTAGGAAATAATAAAATCTCAGAAACAAATCTAAAAGGTTTTTTGTCTTAATCCATAGGTAAGAACCTGATTTCTTTTCTGGAGTTCCCATTTACAGAATTAATTTTCCAGCTCAACAAAATGAAAACAATTTTTCCTACAGATGTAAGTATTGCGATCTAGATCTATGGACTACAAATCAAACACTGTCTGGTCATATATGATCTTTGAAAATAAATTCAGAATTTGCATTCAAATACTTCTGACACCAAAACATATGCCTACTTACAAACATATTGAAGTCATACCTGGGTCTGACTGCTTATTTAAATAAGTTTTTGCTAAACAGTGGCTTTAGCTGTCCATTTCATTGATGGTGCACTCCAAAGCTAGCTTCTTAGAGCTACAATATATTCACATATCTGTGGACATAGTGTCAGATTTTTGGTCTGTAACAAGGAACATCTTCCTTGGTATAAAAAATGTCTTCTGCCTTTGATCAGTTAAAGGTACTTCCAGGTGGTACATGTACCAAAAGCAAGATGCAGACTCAAAAAGAAGATTAATGTAGTAGAAAGTGGTATTTTAGAGTGATCTTTTTAGGCCATATATTCAAAATGCAATGTGTTGGTTTTTCTGTCAATTATTTCCTCTGAATACTTACATTTTTAGGATCTGGTGGCTCAGAAATAAGTCAGTATAATATCTCTACTTTCTGGAGTTCAGGAAGCAGAAGTGAGGGAGCTCAAAGCGATTAAGATTAAAAGAAAGGAACTGGAATAAGGTGTGTTTTTGTTCAGAGTTCCCTGAGTCAAGCATCAGAGAATGGCTGCCAGCATGCCTAGGGATCATATAATCAAGCGCAGCTGTTCTGATGCCCTCAAATCCTGACTCCACAGTGGCAACATATATAGAAACTTTCAGCTACTGAATCATATTTCTTCGTGAAATACATAATAAAATAGTAAATATTACTATGCATGTTAGTGCTGAAATTCTAGAGAGGCTTAATTCTTCTGCACTCTGGCAGTCTGAAGTTGCTTCTGCATTTCTGACTTTTTTCCCCTGAATAAAATCTGTGAGTCATGTGAGTTTCTCCTGCAAATGTGTATTTTGTTCCCTGGTACCTCTACGTGCAATCAAAACTTTTAAGCATGTGAATATCTTCATTGTAATAATTTTGTTATATTCTGCGGAAATTACTATGTTTGGAGTATGTTTTACAAAGTACAGCTATGTGACTTCTGTTGAACTTATGAGACTTCTGGCAGCTAATTTTCTAAGTATTTGTTTGAAAAGAATAAATGTTAAATTGTAGGTGTGCTGTAGAAACACTAGTTATTCTATAGCACATGATGAATACATTTCAGTAGATACTAGAAAAATTAAGATGAGCAGTGCATTAAGTACTTTAACACAGTGGGATAAGAAAATACTTTACAGATACTTGCTCACTCCAAAACTGAACAGCATTCTAGCACACACTGCCCTATTCACAAATTTCATTCTATTTTCTAATCCAAGCTGTCATGTATTTATAGTTAATATTAAAAAAACACTTATTATCACTTCTGAAAGCTGCCTAGTATCACTAGGAACTAGCCAGTGCCTCAAAACGCAGCCCTGCTCTACAAGAGAAGGACAAATAACAACTATGTTCAGAAAGAGCCTGAGAAAACATTAGCAGTAAATCAGCAGTCTATCACTAAGTAAGGTATGCAGGGTTATCACTTTCTTATAGCTGCATCAGTCAGACATTTAAATGTTCTACAGCTTGTTATGGTGTCTGTTTCTGAACATTTTCAAGAGCAGTACTCTGACTTCTAAGCGATTTCTACTTGCCTTTCGAGTACCAGTGAGCTAATAGAAAGACAAAAAACACTGTAGCACAATCCTATTACAACTATTATAATGAACCAGAATTTGTCCTTTTGATGTTGAGTCTTTGAACTTTTTTGCTTTGAAATTTAGTCATAAAATATACAAGTCTACTACAGAGAACACAGCTTATCCAGAGGGAACAATACCAAGAGTGGGTTTTGGAGAAGAAAAAGAGATTATGAGAGATGGTAAATATTTTTCCTTGTCTGTTAATATTTTACCAAAAAATGCCAAGTCCTGCGAGTACAGGGCTAAATGGATGTAACTATTTTAAGTTATTCACAAATAAAAAAAATATTAATATTTAAGTGCAAATTTAATATAATCTATTCTCATACCTTATTATGTGTCTGAGTTTGTCCAACCAGGATAAGGATATTTGATGAGATAATAGACAGGCAGAAATTGATTAAAATTATTGACCTCTCAGATCTGATGTACCTGTTCAAATAAACAAAGAGAGGGAACAACTTTTCTAAAAGGAAAACAACTAGTAAATCTTACAAAGCTTTGATGCAGTTCTTGTGGTAAATATCGTAGGCACTCTGAAAAGTAAACACTCCCTTTCAAGTGTTCCAAAAGAGTACCAGGGAGCTATCACATTACAAACATTAGAACTATGATATTTTGATAGATATTCTGCAATTTCCTCTCAGTACCTAGTATACTAAAAAAATAATCTATCCATGCTTCTTTTAAAGCCTGCTGGCAACACTGTTCTAACATCATACTGATAATAACAGGCTTGCATGCATTCATGTCAGGAACTTCTTATGCTCTTTGCTCATCCCCAGGAATATTCACAGCTGGCATATACCACTAACAATAACTAACTTCAGCAAAAATATGGTGATTTACATAAACAGATGATCTGGTGCATGATGCATAAATAAGATGCAGACTGGTTGATGATACTATGGCACTGCATTTTTAAACATGTTATTGGGATAGTGGTAGGATTTATCTTGAAATTCCACAACCTTTATAGAATAATTTGTATGATAAAACCCAGTAATATCTTATATTAATAATATCTTTATCTTCATAATATCTTTATCTTCATAAGACCTAATACCAAAAAATGGTTAAGTTTGTGCAGAAAGATTCAATTACAGCAGTGAGCATCACATAGTCTGTTTTGCAAACTTATCATATTCATTTTACAAGTAAGTTTAGGATGAAAAGGTCAAATACTCTTATCACCTATTCCCTTACAAGATGCAAATATTCTCATTTTTATATATATATAGCCTTCTATATGCTATCGGACAGAAAGAGAATGCTTATGGTTTCAAGTGAGGTACCTTACTGACTTGATTTTCATAGTTGTTAAAAGAATAAATGTTGACTGCAAAAGTAAATTAAAGTTGAAGTTGCTTAGTTCTGCTGAAGACCATGTCATATGCTTCTCACTGGAGCTTAGTTAATATTGTTGTATCCTCCTGAGCTGTATTCCCATAGCTGACACTCTGAGGAGGTATTAACAAGGGTTCCTGAACCCACAAGAAATGCTGAGCTTTGGACATGAAATGAATTGTCATCCTTTTGCCCAGGTATCAATCAATTAAGTAATACAGCATTACGTTTTTTTAGTTAAGAAGACAGATCAACCCTGATACCACAATCCACATTTTTGCTTAAAATATAACAATGTTATTAAGGCTAGTTCTATGTGTTTGCAGACAAATAGAGGAAGTCTAGTGCCTTTGTCTACACTGTCAGTATGCTGCTACTTTCTAACTTGTTAACTGCTGATTCAGCTGGGCCAGTTCCCAACCATGTGCATTTATGGACTAGAAAGGATCTCAGTGGTTGAGTAAATACAGTGCAAGCAGGAGCTCATAGCTTTGACTTAGGCTAGGAAGGTTTTAGTTTTATTTCCAGTCCACTGCTGGTGAGGGGAAGGGAAAAGAAGGGATGTGAAAATAAATATTTGACTGATACCAAACTTGTCTTTCAGTTTGAATTTTCAGTTGGGGGGATCAAATCAATTAGCCATCAAAGAATGCTCACACAGGCCTTCTTCAGACCTCTACCTCGTATCACTTCTTAACAGGCCCTGCCATTAAAAGGGAAGATGGGGTTCCAAAATATAAACACAGACATAAGGTCCAAATATCAAATTTCTCCCTACCCCTAGAATTATAAAAACAAGCATATACACATATAAGTTTCAGTGTCTACCTTTTCTCTGTAATTGGTTACTATCTGCTCTCGAGAAACATGTTGGAGGCAAATTTTAATGATTAAAATGACAGGCCACTCAGTTGTCATAATATTTGCAAAATATCTCACTGATAGAATACTGTGATCTGTATGAGTTATCTTCTCTCCAGTGGGATGCAGAGCCCACACTAGGTCCATAACACATCACACCTTTTTTTTCTCTGCTAGGAAGCTACCATGATCATAGAATTACAGAATCACAGAATGGTTTTGGTTGGAAGGGATCTTAAAAATCATCTAGTTCCAACCCCCCTGCAATGGGCAAGGGCACTTTCCACTAGACCAGGTTGCTCCAAGACCCATTCAACCTGGCCTTGGACACTGCCAGGGATGTGGCAGCCACAGCTTCTCTGGGCAACCTGTGCCAGTGCCTCACCACTCTCATCATAAAAAATTTCTTCCCTATATCTAATTTAAATAATGGAGAAGACCAGCTCCACTGAGCATGACAGTATTTCCATCCAAGTGCTAAATATATCTGGGAGTGCAAACATAACAGTATAATTCTTCAGATGGGTATTATATCCTGAAATACTCTCATTCTCAGTTTTGTTACAGTCAAGAACTGGTAATTTTAAAACTCTTTTTATTATAACTTATGTAACTAGATATTCTATATTTATAATATATATATTAATCCTGAGAGTCTCCCTGGCTACATAAGTGAGTGAAAGGGAAAAGGGTGTAAAACTATTGAGCTGCTTCTAAAAGCAAAATTCTATCATCTGATTTTACATTACTCTAAAAATTATTATTTTTTTCTGCTGTGTTTCTTATTACTTCCATATAAACCTATTTTTATTTAATTATGAAAAAAAGATGGAAAGAGAACCCATGCTCACTTTCAAAAAATATTTACTATTTTGTATATTTATATGTATATTTTGTATATTTACTATTTTACTCTTCCTCTTTATTTTCTGTTTCTTCTGCATTAAGAGGTCACTTCTCAAGTTGATTTACTCCATAAATATCTGCTGCACTTTTAAGTCAATATAAGATTTTAATATAGTAAGCTCAAAATGGAAAGAAAGACTGTTACTGAAATGTACCACTAAACTACTTGAGACTACTTTAATTTTATTGTCTTCATTGAAACTCATATTCAAAGTGGGCAAACAACAGAACCAGTTGACTAAACCCCCTTAGATTTGTGATATCTTATGTGGCACTTTGATATGTCATTTTTAGCACGCAGAAGTTTTTGTTTAAAATGTAAATGGAGGAAAAGCAGTCAAAAGTATAGGCCAGAAGCCTCACATGAAATATATCAAGTAGAATAATCCTGTAAATTGTTTACTAGCACTATGAAGACCTCACTGAAAGAGCGATTCCATTTATACTGAGCAGGGGAAAGAGTAGGCTATAGCATCATCAGTAGGCCAGGA
The DNA here is from genome assembly GCA_002631895.1 of Agapornis roseicollis. Classification (NCBI taxonomy): domain Eukaryota; kingdom Metazoa; phylum Chordata; class Aves; order Psittaciformes; family Psittacidae; genus Agapornis; species Agapornis roseicollis. The sequence goes on from NDXB01014516.1 coordinate 136,158, forward strand.
GAGTAAAACTTATCAGTCACATCAACAAATGTAGGCATCAAAACATGTACTACATTTTGCTTTTTTTTTTTTTTTTTCCCATATAATAACAAATGTTGCATTTAATGCTCTCTTTAAATTGCAGGTCAACTAAATATAGCTATGTGTTCATGTTCAGCTTTGTCAATCCGTTACATACCTCCATAGCGCTGCATAGACAATTGCTAGGGTAATCAAGGCCAAGCATGAAAGACCACTGCCTACTATTAAGGTCACTGAGGGTGTACCCGATGATTCCATGATCTGTAGGTTACAACAGACAACCATGAAGAAAAACCATCCTCCAGCAATTAAAATAACAAATCAAAAGAAAAAAGCAACAAAAGCAAAATTATAAAAGCACCTACGGCTGTCACAGAGAGCTTCAGTAATACTACTTATTCAGCAGAAATCAGCTTAATTCCAAAACTGATCCATACTCTGAGATCTGTTTAATTACTGGTACATTCCTCAGAGGCCTTTGAGCTTTAAAATGCCTTATAACATCTGCATGATATTTTGAAAAATAAAGGAATAACTAATATTATAATGTAAAAGGAGACATGACATTAGCACAAGTTTCAACTACTCACTAGTCAAAATTAATTGAAAGGTATCTTTCTTATGAGAAACAGCAATATTTAGAAATGTGTATTGAATAAGAAGCTTGGTTTCACATTATATATTAAAGATCATACAGTAATCTGTCCCAGAATTTGATTCATGCTTGTTGCATATTATCAAACTTTCTGACTTTTAATAACTTTGACTTCAATTCACTATTCTCACACACTTAATTTCCTTGGGCCTCTGATTCTCTAGAAGGAATGGCAAGATATCTATGGCAACACTATCATAAGCCTTCCGTAGAAGAAACCACAAATTTAGAGTTATTTCATTTGTGCTTAGTGTTTTAATAAAAGATGAAAATAAATGACCTTGAAAACAAACTAGCTTTCCCTACTGTAAATTAAACTATTATCATTAGAAATCAGGTGAGGTTTTTGCTCTGTATGTGTATATGCTCATGTTCTGAAATAGTCATGGTATTTACTAATACAAATGCAAAAAAAAAAAAAAATAGATCTAAAAGTTTGTGCCTGGTTTACCAAAATGCTTTTAAAAGCCTCAGGGATGTACTGTAAATTACATTTATCAAGATATCTTTTGTCACCCACAGAGGAGATAAGACTGATGTACTTCTAGGCCAGATCTCATCCAGAAAGTAATGTTTTATTTCAAACACTTTGGTCCAAACTGATCTACTTTGCTGTTAAAGAGTCTGATCATATGCTTTCAAACCCAGGAAAAATAAATTCTGCCTTAGCAGGATAACTTCACGAATACTTGCTTTTTAGCTATTTGCACAGTGAATAATACTGGGAGTGTGTGCTCATACACTTGATGTTCCCTCTTTCTCATGAAAACTTGATTATTTCCCTTACATCATATCAACAGACTACATAGAAAATCTGTGCTGAAAATGTCCAATGCAGATCTGCAATCTGTTTAACTACAGTATCCAGGGTTTTCCTACCAAGAGCAATAATAAAGCCCTGCACATTCTCCTGGAAAGGCTTGCAACCTCTAAAAAGCTTGTTAAGTTGATAATTGTTCAATACAAAAGTTTTCAACACATTTGCATCACAGTTAGGAGGCTTTCTCTGAAAAACACAGAGTTTGAGAACATGCAAATTTCATTAGGATTTAGTTATATCACAGAATCTGGAATTCATTTCTGTGAGACACCGTAGACACCAGGAGACCAACATTTGCCTACCTGCAATATTAAACAATTCCTCAGTGCAACGGCTGAAATATACCTGAGAGGAAAGCTCGACCAGCTTCTCCCCCTCCCCCAAGCAGTTCCCTCGCTATTGCCTTTTGCATTAAAACCGGATTTCCCCCCCTTCTTCTCTTTGTTACTTACTATTTCTCTAGGTTGCTGAGCCAAAATGGCGAAGGTAGAAAGACGATCACATAAGCATTTCGTATGGGATGCATCGGTAAGCACAGTTTTACATCCCTGGGTGGACCAGGTTCCCAAAGAGTCGTTCCTGCAAAGGAGAGAAAGGGGAGGGGGGGAGGAATGGGGAAAATTACGCCTGACGGCCAATTCCGTGAGGAGGAGACAATGCAGTTACACGGAGAGGAGAGTGTAGTGTAGTTCCCGGACAGCACAGAGGTACTTGTTGTGGGGCAGGACCGGCCCCAGCGGCGCGGCGCGGCGCAGCGCGGCAGGGCGAGAAGCGGGGCGCGGGTAGCAGCGCGTGGAGCTGTCCGGCGCGGCGGTGCTGACGGTCCGGCGCGCTGCGCTGCGCGGAGCCCCGCCAGCCGCGGCAGCAGCCGCCCCCTGCGCTGCCAGCCACCTCCGAGCTTCACCAGAGCACTGCGAAAAACTCATCGGGGGAAGAGGGGGAGGCTTTTTTTTCTCTCTCTCTCTCGCTCTCTCTTTTTTCCCCTTTTCCTACCGGCTCAGTTTCTGGCCCTTTTCTGGAAAACGTGATGGTGGGGAGTTGTAGTTTATTTTTTACCTTTTTTCTATTTTTTTCTTTTCTTCATTACACACACACACACACACACACACACCCTCCCCCTGTGCGTGCGGCTAGGTTAAAGTCATATGGTTCTCAAACGTCTGTCTGGGTGATGCCAATTGGACATGGAGATGCCAGCTCTTCAGTTCCAATGGCTTTATTTGCTGAGGATTTTTTTTAATGATTTTTTTTTTTCAGTTGTTGTTTTTAAGCCTTAGAAATTTCACCCTGGAAACGGCAACATCAGATGCCTCCAACTCTTGCCTTAGCTCCAGCAGAGGGGTGGATTTCAGTACAGCAGCACACATCACCAAAGAGACACACGAGTTCGTCCTCCAGACATCACTCAGTCAACTCGCCTCTCCCTAGCTCCCTCCCCCTTCTCGATTTCTTTTTCTTAGGGTGGCAGCACCATGCTAACCCCAAGCCAAAGTGATCGCTTCCTGGCACCTTTCACCAACCACCCCTAAAGAAAACAAGATGATTAACACAGCCCCCGAATTCAATTAGACATTCAGTATGCTAATGCGAGGTCTGAAACCCACCCCAGCAGAACAATAAAAATGGTATCAACCCACGTTTTCTTTGTGCGGGCAAGGAGAGGGAGAGGGAGAGACAAAAAGCATCTCCCCTTTTTCCTGAACTGCAGTGGGGGGGAAATCATTTCTACAGGAAAAAAGGGGTTGGCTTTAACTACAGTAAAGCTACTGCCTTTGCATATGTTATGTTTAGAGAACAACTGGGTTTCTTTCTTCTTTTTTCCCCTCCTTTCATGTCCAGGAAGCAACTGCAGCAACTCTGCTGCCAGCAGCAGCATGTGCACTGTCAATTCTTTCCCATTTCACCTCAGGTCACTAAACGACTTGGAAAAAAAAAAAAAAAA